>ONZH01016446.1:0-149173 GCA_900303285.1 Rhinella marina
GACTGACACCCTGTTAACGGTGGCTATTTAGTCTGCGACCCAGAGAAATGTCGCACAGAGAGTTTTCTGGATCAAGCGGTAGATGATATCGGTAGCAAATGACTTGGTTGTATTGTGTGACGTACAGAAAGTGTCACCTGGACAGTATATACGGATGGGAGCGAATGTGTTGAACTGTGACACACAGAAAGGTTACACGCAGCTGAGTAAAATGGATTTGTATCACTGAGCTAAAACTGAAATAATAATTTTTTTTTTTATATTTTGTTTTTTTGGAAACGTGACGTGCAGGAAATATGGTAGAACTGACTGACACCCTGTTAACGGTGGTTATTTAGTCTGTGACCTAGACAAATGTCACACAGAGAATTTTCTGGATCAAGCGGTAGATGATATTGGTAGCAAATGACTTGGTTGTATTGTGTGACATACAGAAAGTGTCACCTGGACAGTATATATGGATTGGAGTGAGTCAGTGCTGAACTGTGACACACAGAATGGTTCCACAGTGCTGTGTGCAATGGATTTGTATCACTGAGATAGAACAAAAAAAAAAAAAAAACAGGGTTAGATATGGCGATAGCTGCACTACTAGTGCCAGCCAGCCAAGTGACAAAAAAAAATAAATAAAATGTCTTCTAGCCCTTAGAAGGGCTGTTGGGTTCTTTGTGGGTGATCCCTGCCTAACAGACAACTAAATGCAGGCCCTAACACTGTCCCTGAAAGGCAGCAGCTCTATCCCTAACGACAGCCAGACGGCATCTGAGCAGAGCGCCGCGGCCAGTCGGTAGTATATTCCAGGGTCACCTGATCAGGCCAGCCAACCCCTGCTATCGACATGTAAGGGCCCCACGTGATGCTGGGTGTACTGTAGAGTCTCCTGGCTTGTGATTGGCTGTGTTTTTAGGCGCCAAAAAAGCACGATGCGGAAGTTGCTATTTCCTCGAGCATGGCGAGATACTCGTCCGAGCATTGAGCAGTTACGAGTACCCTAATGCTCGAACGAGCACCAAGCTCGGACGAGCATGTTCGCTCATCTCTATTTATACATATTTTATAAGAGAAAAGTGTATAATTTTCCTCGTATCAGATGCCTCTCCTGCTTCCCCTCCCCTTCACTAACTATCAATTCACTGCTCAGATCTTACTTCAAGATGGACTGCTTGCTCACTGAAGGATCAATTTGCCTAGATGGCTATAGAGGGGGAGGGGGGGTTGAAAAGGGAGTGGCTGCTGAAGACAGGCAGAGGCAGAGAGATTGACTAAGACACTGCAGCTTTTTTGTAAGTGATTTACTGTCTTATTTAACTACTGGATTCACAAGTAAACTATTCAGTACCACTGTATAATGACTTTCATTTCTGCTGTTGCTTGTGAGGTTGTACTACAGAGTTAGGGGGCTGGATCTCTTGTTTCTTCACGTACTGTGTATGGGCAGACATTAAATCAGTTAGTCTTTCTCTGCCCACTATCTCTGACAAAATTGAGAATTAAAGACATTTTGCAGAGGAAAATGTTAGCAAAATGGTTGATTCAAGTCATATAATGGTTAGAAATAATGTTATTCCTCAGGTACCAACACATGGCAGCTCATCCCGAAAAAATTACCTGAAATAGCAGTTACACTTTAAGGGCAAAAATGCTGACCTAAGGTTCTGCAATATTGGTTTCAATGCTTACCTAATTCCTATTTCATTTGGGAAAAGCATAGACAAATCTAATTTTCTAATGTCTATATTTGTTTATTTATTAATAAAATATTGGAACTGTTATATGCGGTCTGGCTCCTTTTTGTAGGTTTTGTATGTGGTGAATTGAGCCAAAGGCATTATTATTGGTATTTGATTAATTTTTGGGTGATTTTTACGTGGTAATTGTTCATCACCCATAGCTAAGCTTTAATTGTATGAATAACAGCAACAGCCAGTTCAGTCTCCTCAACATGATGGAGCAATTTCTTTATGTGCCACACCAGACTGAGGTTAATCAGCAACCCGAGACCTCTCACCTCGATGCCCAGGTCCAGGCTTACCTACACCCTGGACTGCCTCCGGAGAATACCTTGTTCTCTGACCCCCTGGATTTCTGTGCAAGCAGTCTGGAAAAGTTGCCCGACCCTTTCCACATGCACTCTGCACTGCTGTAGCTCCAAATTAACAAACAATTTGTCGTATGGGCAGGCATTCTTACCCTGCCAAGGCGTAATTTTTGGATGCTTACTCCCCCAAAAATCCTAATTTTTTTTATCCCATAACATTGTGTGTGTTTAAACTTTACCTGCCCCCTATGAGGGACAATTTTTGGAAAGTTACTAATTAGAGATGAGCGAGCACTAAAATGCTCGGGTGCTCGTTATTCGAGTCGAACTTTTCCCAATGCTCGGGTGCTCGTTTCGAATAACGAACCCCATTGAAGTCAATGGGAGACTCGAGCATTTTTTGCAGGGGACCGGGGCTCTGCCTAGGGAAGGCTGGGTGAAAACCTGGAAACCTCAGAAAATGATGGAAACACCACGGAAAAGGACAGGAAACAGCAGGGGCAGCATTTAGGGATGCCTCTGAGGCTCCCTAATTGCACCATTTTTTCTAAATCTGGCCAATAGTCTGGGGATGACCCCAAGGCAATTTTCAGCGACACGGTAATGGTGACCCACTTAAAAATGCTGCCTGACAACCTGGCGGTGAACCCCTGATTGTCTGTCTGTCAATAAGATTGCAGTGTAAAGCATGGTGGTGAGCCTCAGTAATAAGATTGCAGTGTAAAGCATGGTGGTGAGCCTCAGTATGACTTTTTAGATGGAGATTGCATGTGGTCACGTACTCCCTGGAACCCCATAGTCACCCCTTCTCTGATGTGCTACCCCAGAACATTCTCTGCCCCAATACGCAAGACCTTTTGCAGTCTCCGTGTGCTGACAGTGGGGATTTACCAGTGTTGTCTGTGGAGGTGGTGGACAATGGCGAGACACAGGTGTCGGGGGTTGAGGTAGTTGAAAGTGAAGCAAGTTACAGTGGGGAATCCTTGGGGGGACTTTCTCATGATGGGATAGATTCAATTGTGTTTAGAAAGGCTGATGGGCTTCTATCAGCACTGTGTGTATAGAACCCCATGGCCTTTCATAAAAATAGTCTGGCGATGACCCCAAGGCAATTTTCAGGGACACGGTAATGGTGACCCACTTAAAAATGCTGCCTGACAACCTGGCGGTGAACCCCTGATTGTCTGTCTTTCAATAAGATTGCAGTGTAAAGCATGGTGGTGAGCCTCAGTAATAAGATTGCACTGTAAAGCATGGTGGTGAGCCTCAGTATGACTTTTTAGATGGAGATTGCATGTGGTCACGTACTCCCTGGAACCCTGTAGTCACCCCTTCTCTGATGTGCTACCCCCGAACATTCTCTGCCCCAATTCGCAAGACCTTTTGCTGTCTCCGTGTGCTGACAGTGGGGATTTACCAGTGTTGTCTGAGGAGGTGGTGGACAATGGCGAGACACAGGTGTCGGGGGGTGAGGTAGTTGTATGGGAAGCAAGTTACAGTGGGGACTCCTTGGGGGGACTTTCTCATGATGGGACAGATTCAACTTGGGTGGATCAGGCACAGGAACAGATCAAATTTTTTTTTTTGTGTGTGTTTATTTTTTTATTTAGCACAAATAACCACAGAGATATTTATTTGTTCCCTTCGCTGCGCAGTCTGGCGTTGGGGTTCGTCACTTTGATGGCGAGCTGTGCCGCTCTCTCCACAATGGTCTTTCGGTTCTTTGAGGAGACGTTGTGGGCGATTTCTGCACAGAAGGACTTGTTGCTCATCAACAGAACCTCGAGCTCCTTGACATTGTGGACCAGGAATTTGCGGAACCCTGTGGGCAACATGTGTTTGGTCTTCTTGTTGCTACCGTATCCAATGTTGGGCAATATAGATACGCAGGTAATATTATTTTTCACACCTATCCCAAAAAAAAAAATTGACGCAGTTTGCGCAAATAAAACTGGAAACTGGAACTAGAGAGAGGGCCTGTAGGTGGACCTCCGGAAAAAATTTTTGGAGAGAGGGCCTGTAGGTGGACCTCCGGAAAAATTGTTTGGAGAGAGGGCCTGTAGGTGGACCTCCGGAAAAATTGTTTGAAGAGAGGGCCTGTAGGTGGACCTCCGGAAAAATAGTTTGAAGAGAGGGATTGTAGGGGGCCCTCCTGAAAAATTGTAGTAAAAGACCTCTGAAAAATGGCGTTTTTTTGGTCAGCGTTAGGCAAAGACGATATGGAGGAGGAGGAAGAGTAGGAGGAGTAGAGAAGAGGAATAGGATACATAAGTAATGTTAATCATTAGCTGCTTTCCCCCGGAGGAGATTTGAATTCCGGCGAAATCCAGGCTTTGTTCATTTTAATAAGCGTCAGCCTGTCAGCGCTGTCAGTTGACAGGCGTGTACGCTTATCGGTGATGATGCCACCAGCTGCACTGAATACCTGCTCTGACAGCACGCTAGCGGCAGGGCAGGCCAGCACCTCCAAGGCGTACAGCGCCAGTTCAGGCCACGTGTCCAGCTTTGAAACCCAGTAGTTGTATGGAGCAGAGTGATCGCTAAGGACGTTGGTATGGTCAGCTAGGTACTCCCTCACCATCTTTCTGTACAGCTCCCCCCTACTCTGCCTAGACTGGGGACAGGTGACAGTGTCTTGCTGGGGTGACATAAAACTGGCAAAGGCCTTGGAGAGCGTTCCCCTGCCAGTGCTGGACAAGCTGCCTGCTCGCCTCCTCTCCCCCGCTACTTGGCCCACAGAACCATGCCCTCTGCCGCTAGCGGCGTCAGATGGGAAAGATTGTTTCAGCTTGTGCACCAGGGCCTGTTTATATCTATTCTCTCTCATACTCCTTTCCTCTGCAGGGATGAGAGTGGAAAGGTTCTGCTTGTACCGTGGGTCCAGGAGAGTGAACACCCAGTAATCGGTGTTTGAAAAAATGCTTCTAACGCGAGGGTCACGGGATAGGCAGCCTAACATGAAGTCTGCCATGTGCGCCAGAGTCCCAACACGCAAGAATTCCCTCTCCTCACTGGCCTGACTCTCCATTTCCTCCTCCTCCTCCTCCAAGTCCTCCTCTTCAGCCCATACACGCTCAAGAGTTAAAGACTGAGCACTGGTACCCTCTTCTGTCTCGCCGACATTCTCCTCCTCTTCCTCCTCATCCCCCTCCTCCGATACGCGCTGAGAAACAGACCGGAGGGTGCTCTGGCTATTAAGCGACGTATCTTCCTCCACCGTCTCTTGTGACAAGCACAAAGCATCCGACTTGATGCTGAGCAGTGAGTTTTTCAAAAGGCAAAGCAGCGGGATGGTGAGGCTGATAATGGCGGCATCGCCACTGACCATCTGTGTTGACTCCTCAAAGTTGCTCAACACCTGGCAGATATCAGACATCCACGTCCACTCCTCATTATAGACTTGAGGAATCTGACTGACCTGACTACCAGTTCTGGTGGAAGTTGACATCTGACAGTCTACAATCGCTCTGCGCTGCTGGTAAACTCTGGATAACATGTTTAATGTTGAATTCCATCTCGTGGGCACGTTGCACAACAGTCGGTGAGCGGGCAGTTGTAGGCGGCGCTGCGCTGCCCTGAGAGTAGCAGCATCTGTGGTCGACTTGCGGAAATGCGCACAGATGCGGCGCACCTTGGTGAGCAAATCAGACAGATTGGGGTATGTCATGAGGAACCGCTGAACTATTAGATTGAACACGTGGGCCAGGCATGGCACATGTGTCAGTCTGCCGAGTTGCAGAGCCGCCACCAGGTTACGCCCGTTGTCACACACAACCATGCCTGGCTTGAGGTTCAGCGGTGCCAGCCACACATTGGTCTGCGCCGTGATGCCCTGAAACAGCTCTTGGGTGGTGTGCCTTTTGTCACCTAAGCTCAGCAGTTTGAGCACCGCCCGCTGGCGCTTACCCACGGCACTGCTGCTGCACCTAGAGCTACCGACTGAAGGCGCCGTGCCCACGGATGGTAATTCGGAGGAGGAGGTGGAGGAGGGGTCGGAGGAGGAGGAGGCATAGTACGTCTGAGAGACCGTGACCGAGGTAGGTCCCGTAATCCTCGGTGTGGGCAGTACATGAGCGGCCCCAGGGTCATTCTCGGTCCCAGCCTCCACCAAGTTAACCCAATGTGCCGTCAGTGAGATGTAGTGTCCCTGCCCGGCAGCACTTGTCCACGTGTCCGTAGTTAGGTGGACCTTCTCAGAAACAGCATTGGTCAAGGCACGGAGGATGTTCTCTGACACGTGCTGGTGTAGGGCTGGGACGGCACATCGGGAATAATAGTGGCGGCTGGGGACCGAATACCGAGGGGCAGCCACCGCCATGAGATTGCGAAAGGCCTCGGTCTCTACCAGCCTATAGGGCAGCATCTCCAGGCTCAGCAATTTGGAGATGTGGACGTTGAGGGCTTGGGCATGTGGGTGGGTGGAACTGTATTTCCTCTTGCGCTCCAGCGTCTGCTGTAAAGACAGCTGAATGCTGCGCTGGGACACATTGGTGGAAACTGTGGAGGATCGTGGAGGCGAAGGTGTGGTTTTCCGGTGGGAGGCGCTCGTGCCGGGGGCCTGGGCAGGGGGTTGACTAGCAGAGGCAGCGAGTGACACAGGGGAAGGAGCAGTGGTGTGACCCGCAGGAGGTGGTTAACGGCTTTGGTTCCATTGAGTGGGGTGTTTAGCACTCATATGCCTGCGCATGCTGGTGGTGGTTAGGCTAGTAGTGGTGGCACCCCTGCTGATCCTGGTGTGGCACAGGTTGCACACCACAGTCCGTCGGTCATCCTCACTTTCTTTAAAGAACCTCCAGACTTGCGAACATCTAGGCCTTGCCACGGGAGCTTCACTACGTGAAACAGTTTCTGCTGATGCACCAGCTCTGGCCCTACTTCTCCCTCTGGCCACGCCACTGCCTCTTCCAACCTGTTCTGGTGCAGCACTCGCCTCCGCCTCAGAGGCACTGTCTTCACTCGGCTTATCAACCCAGCTTGGGTCAGTCACCTCGTCATCCTCCGATTCCTCAGTCTGCTCCCCCCTCGGACTTCCTGCCCTGACAACAACTTCACCACTGTCTGACAACCGTGTCTCCTCATCGTCTGACACCTCTTTACAAACTTCTTCCACTAACTCAACATTGTCATCATCATCATCACCCACAGACTGCGACAGTTGGAAAACTTGAGCATCGGGAACAAGGTCAGCAGCAACCTGAGAAGTGGTTTGTGACTCTGGGAAGGGTCCAGAAAACAGTTCCTGAGAGTATGCCGGATCACATTCCAAATTTTCCTGGGAGGGGGCAGACTGCGGGGAAGGAGGTAGAGGTGGAGGAGCCAGAGGAGTGCTCCCTTGGGTAACGTGGGTGGACTGCGTGGAAGACTGACTGGTGGACAAATTACTTGAAGCATTGTCCGCAATCCACGACATTAGCTGTTCGCACTGTTGTGGTTTCAACAGTCCTCTACCACGTGTCCCTGTAAGTTGAGACATGAAGCTAGGGAGTGTACCTCTGCGGCGTTCCCCTGCTCCCTCATCAGCAGGTACTTTCTCACCCTGCCCAGGACCATGGCCTCTGCCCCCTGCAGTAATTGAATGCCCACACCCACGCCCTCGTCCTCGACCCTTAGCCCTGGGGTTCAACATTTTCTGTATATAAGTGTATTATATAAAAAATAAAAAATAAATGGACCTGCTATACTGAAACCCACAAACTTGTTCAGTCTGGTTTAATTAAGTGACGTACAGAAAGTGTCACCTGGACAGAAAATACGGATTGGAGTGAGTGTACTGAACTGTGACACACAGAATGGTTCCACGCAGCTGTGTGAAATGGATTTGTATCACTGAGCTAAAAAAAGAAAAAAAACTATTTAAAAAAAATTTTTTTTTTTGGAGTTTTGTTTTTTTGGGAAAGTGACGTGCAGAAACTATCGTAGAGCTAACTGACACCCTACTGACGGTGGCTATTTTGACTGCGACCCAGGCAAATGTCGCACAGAGATTTTTGGGATCAAGCTATATACGTGTCAAGCAGTAAAAGACTTGGTTGTATTAAGTGACGTACAGAAAGTGTCACCTGGACAGAAAATACGGATTGGAGTGAGTGTAATGAACTGTGACACACAGAATGGTTCCACGCAGCTGTGTGAAATGGATTTGTATCACTGAGCTAAAACAACTAAAAAACTTTTTTTTTTTGTTTTTTTTTTTGGAGTTTTTTTTTTTGGAACATGATGTGCAGAAACTTTCGTAGAGCTAACTGACACCCTACTGACGTTGGCTATTTAGACTGCGAACCAGACAAATGTCGCACAGAGATTTTTGGGATCAAGCTATATACGTGAAAGGCAGCTAAAGACTTGGTTGTATTAAGTAACGTACAGAAAGTGTCACCTGGACAGAAAATACGGATTGGAGTGAGTGGACAGCTGAACTGTGACACACAGAATGGTTCCACGCAGCTGTGTGTAATGGATTTGTATCACTGAGCTAAAACAACTAAAAAACTATTATTATTATTTTTTTTTTTTGGAGTTTTGTTTTTTTGGGAACGTGACGTGCAGAAACTATCGTAGAGCTAACTGACACCCTACTGACGGTGGCTATTTAGACTGCGAACCAGACAAATGTCGCACAGAGATTTTTGGGATCAAGCTATATACGTGACAGGCAGCTAAAGACTTGGTTGTATTAAGTGACGTACAGAAAGTGTCACCTGGACAGAAAATACGGATTGGAGTGAGTGGACAGCTGAACTGTGACACACAGAATGGTTCCACGCAGCTGTCTGAAATGGATTTGTATCACTGAGCTAAAACAACTGAAAAACTATTTTTTTTTTTTTTTTTTGGGAGTTTTGTTTTTTTTGGGAACGTGACGTGCAGAAACTATCGTAGAGCTAACTGACACCCTACTGACGGTGGCTATTTAGACTGCGAACCAGACAAATGTCGCACAGAGATTTTTGGAATCAAGCTATATACGTGACAGGCAGCAAAAGACTTGGTTGTATTAAGTGACGTACAGAAAGTGTCACCTGGACAGAAAATACGGATTGGAGTGAGTTTAATGAACTGTGACACACAGAATGGCTCCACGCAGCTGTGTGAAATGGATTTGTATCACTGAGCTAAAACAACTAAAAAACTACTTTTTTAAAATTATTTTTTTGGAGTTTTGTTTTTTTGGGAACGTGACATGCAGAAACTATCGTAGAGCTAACTGACACCCTACTGACGGTGGCTATTTAGACTGCGAACCAGACAAATGTCGCATAGAGATTTTTGGGATCAAGCTATATACGTGACAGGCAGCTAAAGACTTGGTTGTATTAAGTGACGTACAGAAAGTGTCACCTGGACAGAAAATACGGATTGGAGTGAGTGGACAGCTGAACTGTGACACACAGAATGGTTCCACGCAGCTGTGTGAAATGGATTTGTATCACTGAGCTAAAACAACTAAAAAACTATTTTTTAAAATTTTTTTTTGGGAGTTTTGTTTTTTTGGGAACGTGACGTGCAGAAACTATCGTAGAGCTAACTGACACCCTACTGACGGTGGCTATTTAGACTGCGAACCAGACAAATGTCACACAGAGATTTTTGGAATCAAGCTATATACGTGACAGGCAGCAAAAGACTTGGTTGTATTAAGTGACATACAGAAAGTGTCACCTGGACAGAAAATACGGATTGGAGTGAGTGTAATGAACTGTGACACACAGAATGGTTCCACGCAGCTGTGTAATGGATTTGTATCACTGAGATATAACATTAAAAAAAAAGGGGGTTATATATGGCGATAGCTGCACTACTAGTGCCAGCCACCCCAGCCAAGCCAGGAGACAAAAAAAATGTCTTCTAGCCCTTAGAAGGGCTGTTGGGTTCTTTGTGGATGATTCCTGCCTAACATAGAACTAAATACAGGCCCTAACACTCTCCGTGAAACGCAGCAGCTCTATCCCTAACAACATCCAGACAGCATCTGAGCCGAGCACCGCGGCCAGTCACTAGTATATTCCAGGGTCACCTGATCAGGCCAGCCAACCCCTGCTATCGACATGTAAGGGCCCCACGTGATGCTGGGTGTACCGCAGAGTCTCCTGGCTTGTGATTGGCTGAGTTTTTAGGCGCCAAAAATGCACGATGCGGAAGTTGCCATTTCCTCGAGCATGGCGAGATACTCGTCCGAGCAGCGAGCACTTACGAGTACCCTAATACTCGAACGAGCACCAAGCTCGGACGAGTATGCTCGCTCATCTCTATTACTAATATTAATATTAATACTAATATTAATTTTTTAAACATGCTGCTTGGTAATGCCTTTGAACATGCTTTTACCTATAACTATGTATGTCAGTGTCACTCAGACATGATTTACTATTGTTGTCATTGCATTCAAGAGCTTGGGAAGGGGAGAAAGGGGGTAAGAAAATCATTTAAAAATGAACAAAAAAAGGTAACATGTTTTCCTTGGAGACTAGAGGGTGTTATATACCAATTTCCAGGGAATTTGGAGCCAATCCTGTTAGGACTGAACCGATTCGGGTCCAAACAGAACTATTCAAAAATTTCAGCAAACCTGAACCGAACTGAAGCTCGACAGGTATGCTTATATGTCAGGAAGACTGCCCGGTGTGTTTCACTCTGATTGGCTTCGTCAAACGTCATCAGGGGAATATGTTCAACCATAAGAGTTATACTAAATATTGCATAAATTGATAAAGAAAATTCATAGAGACCGTTTTTATTGTCGAGAAATGTGTCATGAAATATTAAATGCTAAAAAAACAAATTTGAATGATCTATTGCATGTGTCCACATTTCATTAGTAGCACAGTACATCAGTGTATAGTGTCAAAAATTCATCAACGTAAATTTAACACCAAATATATACTAAAGGGCTCAATTCAACAGCATGTACAACATAGTAGCTATGTGATGAACACAATAACTGTCATCGCCACTTATAATAGAAGATATCACAATAGATAGGAGCATGAGACCTAGATGACATGCTGATCAGGCCTACACTATTGGGGCCCAGCCCTGAACCCAGGTTACTTGTACTTCAGATGTCCATCAATGGATAATGATTAAGGAGTCACATCAGATGACCATGTGAACAACCAGAGATGTAGCCTAAGATGAAATTCTAAACACCACTTTTCAGCTGGTGTTTACTCAAAGAACGCGGCAAATGAAAGTAATAATAATGTTAGAACTGTGCAAAAAATGTAATTGGCTTATATAAATAAGGAGGCATCATTCCTGTCAGTCGTGACCTTAAAGTATTCCTCTAGTTATAATTAATTTTTATAGCTTTATAGTGCTTACTGAGAGAAGCATAATTGCAGTTTATTCTATTCCAGAGGTCTACTGCAAAGAGTTAACTAATACCAAAAGAGTTAAAAGGGAACCTGTCATCAGGATACAACTATGGAGCTAAATAAACATTTGTACTGTGCATCCTCCATTGATTCCTAAACTGTCTTTGTCTAATCTCTAATTTAAGAACTTTTAAATAGTACCTGACATCACCAAAAGGTACCTGATAGAGTCATTGGGACGTTGGTCAGGATGAAGGAGTCACACGTTATCTTTCCACTCTCTTGCCTATGTCCTTCTATACAACTTCCCCTCTGCCTGTATCACACCGCCCCTTATTCTCCAGATGTCAGTGTCAGCTGAGGGAAATCCTGCTGGCGCAGAAGACTCCATTGTGCTGCCTGCAATTGGGACTTGCGTATCTCAGTTTATTCTATTCGGTTGTAAAGATGACAGCAGTTTTGCATTCAAGTACTAGAAAAAAGGCTACAGACTTAGCCATCAGATTGTTCAACTAACGAATTTCACATTGAACAGTATCAAGCAGCCTGCAATGCATGAGATTACACAGAGGCTGCATAAGACAAATAGAGCAACAGTTTCAATAAAAACTAATTATTTTTTTTTAATCCCATAATACAGTCAATGTAATAAAAACATCTACTCTAAAGATGTCCATAGCCTCTAATTGTCAGATTGTAGGCTCAAACCATACCTTTCTAAAAAGTCCATGAGATGTGAGTTTGGTTGCTATGCCTTTTCTGTATGTTTTTCTATGCTTAAATTAGAAGACTAGTATAAATATAAATTTTGTATACATGAACAGAAGCTTCTACAGACAATTATAGCTGACATTTAAGTAGATTATACATCCAGCAATTGGCAAGCACATTACAGGTAACAAAACAAAAACAGTTGTCTAGGAAGTAAAACCTTCTTTCACAAGCACTGCTATCAAGTTATATAGATACAATATATATTCTGCAACACAATGCAATAAAAGAGACATTTCTCATGGAGCAATGCTATTCAATTTAGGCATTCTTTTTTTTAAACTTAGTTTTCTTGAGTTCTCTGAAGAATCAAACTATTGCAAATCAGTGAAGGAATGAATGACATTTTGTATTTATTATAAAAAAAATACTTACCGTAGTTATCCTGTAGAGAATCTTAGGGGGTAATGTATCAAACGCTACGCTAAAAATTTTTTTACTCTAATCCTTTTAAACCGACTGCTACATACCCAGCCGCATTCCAGTGCATGGCTTTTTCTAGGAGGATAGCCAGTGCATGGCTATTCTAGTAGGGTTGCCAAGCTGATGAAACAGGCTTTCTGTTTATGCATGTGATTCATACGGTATATGCCCTGGCTCCTGTTACTTCTTTTGTTCATTACAATACTTTCAACTCCTGCTTAGAACATTTTGTGAACAAAATTTAGCTTGTCTATGATTTGGCTTCAATTGTCTCTCCTGGTGAACTGAATTTGGCTCGGTTCCAAATGAACCCCTTGTTTAATAATTTGGCTCTTACTAACTCTCCTGGTTCTGACCCTGCTTGCTGATTACTCTTCTGTAGCCCTTGGTTATACGGGTAGGTCTGCTCAAAGTGAGTATACACCCTTTTTCTGCTGCCTTAATCTGCAGACATAACCTGTGTCCTTGTGGCAAGTTGTGGTGACGCACCTAGGGGTAGCCTTAGGTTGTACTTACCAGAGTGGTGAAGTAAGACAGGTAGCAGTTTGTGACATTTGCTGGCTGTGGTTCCAGACACTGCCTTTTATCCTTATATAGACAGACCCTTTGTAATAAATATGATTACATTTTTTACTGAAAAATTGATTGGTATTTAGTGCAACTAACTTAACAAATGGAACACACCACATCACACCAATTTTCTGCTAAGCCATGTCCCCTTGAAAAGCTCGATGTGGTAGATTTTATAAAAGCTAGATGTGGCAAAATATACCAAATTGTCCCAATTTGTGCCAAATTTTGACACAGTTTACAGTATTACAGTCAAATTAGTAAATATGGGCCAGAAAAAAATGTGGAAGCCTTTATCTGTGCTGGGCAATCATGAACTTTGATCCTCTTACAGACATGTTTTTCTTTCTTTTGTTTTTGCCATGTAATGAGGAAAACATGATAATTAGTGTTGAGCAAAGCTGGTTCGGACTGCTCTGTCAGAACCTGATATGTTTCTAAATGTTGTTCATAATATGTGCTCTGTAACGCGTTACAATGTATGGGCTCTGCTGAGCCAATCTTCTTATTGCCAACAGTAACGGGAGACTAGTTTAGTATTGTGCCGTTACAGTTATTTTCTGCACATACATTAATGTTTCAAAATCCAAACTCAGGATCGTTAATGACCATTGCGCAAGCCACAAACCCAAGTTGGCATAAAAAATGGCATAAAAAATGTGTCATATGTTATATTTGTCAGGGTCTTCTGCTGAGATCAGTAGTTCTATAATGCCAGCCACTGTCAGTAAGTAATTGTGTTCTATGTCATCAGTCAGTGATCTAATATATAAAGCTCAGTGTATGTATGTGTGTGTATGTCCACTAAAGGAATCCACACCATTGCATTTACAATCATGAAATTTGGCACACAGGTACATCAGGTGTCCGGGAATGTTTTAGAAAGGGTCTCAGATCTCCAGGACGTACTGTTCCTGTGATATTACCAAAAAATGCATTAGCCAGTAGAAGCCTGGTCACATGACCCTTATCAACCAATAGAAGCTCGCAGGCCTTTACTCTCCACATACACACAGTTTTACAACAGGTTTCCATAACAACCCAGCCATTTTTTTTTCAATGCCGTAGGTCAGCTTTAAAAGGGCAGAGCGCTGTGGATGACACTGTTAAAGGGGTATTCCGGTTACCATAAATATAACTTATGTTTTAGACTAATTCATCATCAATCATTACCTAATATAATGTAAATTTCACATATTTACCGTTCAGTAGTAATAAAAATGTTTTCTTCCACTGCTCCCCACTGTTTCCTCATAAATTACCATGGCATCGACTTGTAATTCAGACCAGCCTCAAAAGAAGGACTTAAAAACCCCGCCCCTAGGCCCACTAAACCACGCCTAGGACTCGGTCAGGTCACGTCCACTCCCACTCCGCAGCCGACAGGGATTTAAAAAATGAAGGTAAAAATCAACTTCTGTCAGATGCAGAGGTGGGAGAGAGGGTAACTTTTTCCCTGCAGCTCATGCTCATACTGCAGGGTGCTGCTGTCTGATAGTGAGCTCTTCAAAAAGACATCCCTGTGTCCATCCAGGCCCTGCGCCAGAGAGGGGGACAGGGAGTCTGAAAGCCAGACTGTCCAGCCTAAAACCGAACCTCTGGCCACCCTAGGTGCAGGCTGCTGTGGACACAGTTAAAGGGGAGGGCACTGTGGATGTTACTGTTAGGGGGGCAGACTGCTTCGGAGGTCACTGTTAAGGGAGGAGGGGACTGTGGAGGCCACTATTAAAGGGCCAGCGGAGTACTGTGAGGTCACTGTTAAGGCGACGGGGTACTGTTACGTCACTGTTAAGGGAGCATGGTACTGTGAGGTCATTGTTAAATGGGCAGTCACTGTAGAGGTCTCTGTCAAGGGGGCCAGGAATGGTGGAGGTCAGTTAAGGGGACAGGCCCCTGTGGAGGTCACCATCAAGGGGGTGATGTGCTGTGGGACTTACTGTTAAAGGTGCAGGCTGCTGTGAAGGTCAAAGTTAAGGGGGTAGGCTGCTGTAGAGATCCCATATTAAGGAGATGGGGCACTGTAGGGGGGGTCAGTGTTAAGGGGTGAGGGGCTGTGGATGTCACTGTTAAGGAGGCGGGGTGCTGTAGAGATCACTGTCAATATCTTTTAACAACATACACAAACATTAAATGAAATAGATGAAATATACCTGAATGAAGCCAGGTCCTTCAGCTAGTCCTTCAATAAAAAGGAAATCCACTTTTCTTGCTACTAACAATAGGGGAAACCTGTTGTTGAAAATTTGAATCCTATCCTTGGGTGAGGGGATAAAGGCTATGAAGTGGGTGTCATGGACTGTTTGGAGTACAGGGTCACTGTGCTTCTCTCCACTCCAGGCTCCCAAAGAGTGCTAGGAGTGAGTGGACTGTAGGCAGAGCATCCAATCATTCCTATTTGGGTACTAGGTAAGTCTCCACAGTGACATCTGCAGTCCTACAGGATATGGAATGACTATCAGATCAGAGGGGGTCCTACCACTGGGACCCCCACTGATCACACAAACGGGGTCCTGTACCCCATGGAGTCCCTTAGAAATGACTGGAACAGCTGCATGCATTTCTGACCAACCGCTCAGTCCTTTTCAGAGGAGCTCCAAAGGTACTGGGGGACTTGTTCTCATGATCAGTAGGGTGCCAGCTGTAAGACCCCCACCGATCTGATAGTTATTCCCCTCTAACGTTTCATTATTCAGTAACTCGGTTATAGTGACTTAAAAAAAGAAAATCCTGACATATTTGGTAACAAAATTCATTAAAAAAGTGAGTGGTGACAAAAAATTTGATGTGTATCACAAAAATGCCATTTCAACAATACGGGTATTATTTCTGTGCTGTGTGAGCTCTATGCCGTACAGTCTGCACACACTACAATCTTTTTAATCTGAAGCAGTCATATGCAGACTAATACTCCAGATCATTACAGTCCATTCTGGATTAAGTATCAAAGACTGCCCGGGGCTCTGATACATTCAGTGTAATCCTCACCCAAGAGTCATGATTATTGTATAAGTATTCTGCCCCTGACAAGGATTAAGTATATCGTGTCTACCTTATTCCATGCTTAAGTAATGTGTGAAATCAAGCACAGTTGTGCTTTACTTCTTTTACATATCCTTCATAATCACTTTTTGTGGAGTTTTTTTCCAGCTTGTATAAACAGCATGATTTTCACACACTTTTACAAGCCATTTTTTTTTGTTCTTTTCCCTTCTATATATAGACATTTTCAAGATGTAGAGATGAGCAATTTCAAATTCAAAAATTCGACCAGAGAGTGAGACTTTTGCAAGCAACTGGGGCATTTTCAATTCTGGTGAAATTTATTTTGACCCAAATGGAATCAGATGGATGATTTGGCCGAATCGGATCTGAATCACATTTTAATGAATTCCGTCATCTCAATTGATATGCATTTTTCAGGATTGAAGCCTCGAACAAAAGAAAACAATTTAAAAAAAACAAAAACACCATGACTAGAGTGTGCTGTTTTTTTTTTTTAAATAAAAATGCATCTGACCACAAAAAAACACCAGAAGTGAAGAAAAGTGTCATAGAAAATGCCATTTGTAGTGCTTTTCATATTGCACCATGAAAGTACAGTAAAAAATCCAACAAACATGATGCAATAAACTGGCTATTTTTTCCTAAAATCAGTATTTGTGAAACCACTCTTCCCTTTTGTATGCAGAAAATTCCATGAAAATTTTGATGCATTTTTTGTGTGGTTTTGTACACGATTTTTGTTGCAGATTTTTCTGTTTATGTTAATAGCCTGATTGGAGTCTTTGGGGAAAACCACTCTACATAAGTTGTGGATTCACACAAAAAATTGATATGCCACAGATTTTAAAATCTCCACAACAGGTCAATTTCCACATGTAAAAGCCTTAGGAGTTTTTTGACCCCCACTAAAACTGCCCCAAAATAAGACTAACTTGCCCAGCATTATTTGTAGCATTTTTGAAGGCATTTTTGCAGTGTTTTTGCCCATACAGTATAGTTTTAGCATCTAGCATTTTGAACAGTATTTTTATGCATACCTAGATTTTTTTTAAGAGAAAATTATGTGTCCCCTGTAATATCACTGGATGGGAAAAACGTTGGGTTAACCCTTCAGTACCGGAGGTTTTTTCGGTTTTGCGTTTTCATTTTTCTTCCCTATTTTCTGTGAGCCCAGACTTTTTTTTTATTTTTGTTCACATAGCTGTATGGGGGCTTATTTTTTGTGGGACAAAATGTACTTACTAATGTCGCCATTAATTATGGCATAAAATGTAGTGGGAAGCGGTAAAAAAATTCCAAATAGGGGGAATTGGGAAAAAAATGCAATTCCTCCACCGTTTTACGGGTTTTGTTCCCACGACATACTGTTTGCGGCAAAAATGATCCATGCCCTTTGTTCTCTGGGTCAGTACAATTACAACGATACCCTATATGTGTAAGTTTGTTTAAACTTTGAAAAAAAAAAATTTTTTTCTTACACCGTCATATTCTGACCCCCATAACTATTTTTTTAGTTACATCCACTGAGCTGTTTAGGGGCTCATTTTTTGTGGGACAAATTTTTCATTTTGAGCAATCAGTATTTTTAAAACTCCATTTTAAGTCCCTTTTGCTCATTTCTCATCCTGGCCTTCCATCTGGTGGCCAAAATAAGAATTGCAGATTGAAAGCTATAAACCTCATCAGCGAGATTTACAGCTTTCAGATCATGTGCAGATACCCCGATTGACCACACGGGGCATCTGCACAACACCCGGAAGCATGCACTTCCGGGTTTTAGCGCTATTAGATGCCGTGATCTCACGTGATCACGGCATCTAATGCCTTTAGTTACTGATCGTCTATATCAGTAATTAGCGGCAAGTCTCTGCTGTTTCAAACAGCAGAGACTTGCCAGTCATGACGCCCACTAGCAAGTGTACGGCGAGACAATTACATGCACCACATGTCATTTGTAGTATGTAGGCTGCACCAGCAATAGCCTTAAAACCAGAGTGCGAAAACAACTGATATTCCACACACAAAAAACAGAAATGTCTCTGCAGTGAGTCTTCATTTTCAGCGGTTCAAGGGGGGGGGATACAACAGGTCTCCGTGTCCAGGGCCTGGAGAGGGTTAACTCCCCAAAAAGGGGAGGAGACCATAGACGCAGGCTGCTGAACAGGGAATCCTTCTGGATGTTCCGTATGAGTTGTTGTTTCCCCAAAGGTCTGAACCGGAAGCAAGATCTAATCTTGCACTACTAGTATTTATGATCTTTCATCCTTTCTCATATATGTATTCTCTAAATATGTTTATATATTTTTTTTTACTTGTTCATGTTAGTTCCTTGTATGATGAAACAAGCTGTATGGGAGAAGTTTTTTGCTCCTCCCCTAATTTGTCTTTCAGCTGTATCCGATCAAGACATGCGGCTATTTAAACTTGCCATCATGCCTTGTTCAGTGTCATGAGGAAGGATCGATATTCACAGATCCGAAACGTGTAGATGTGTTTTTGCTAGGTATGTTTTTACTGAGCACATGAAATAAAGCCTACTTTTTATATTTTTGGAAGATTGACTACAGTATGTGTTTTTTTCTCCATGATGCAGATAGTTCTATACCAATAAATACGAGTGGTCGGCACATTATCCAAGCATTAAACAGTCCAATAAACCCTGGGGGATTTTACTGTTAAGAATATTTCCCGAGGTTAGAGTCTGAGTTCCAGAGACTCCTGGGCCAGATTTACATCTTGTGGTGCCCCAGGGCCATTTCTCTGATTCTCCCTTCTATTATTATAGTTCTATAGTTCAATAATTTAAAAAATGGACCCATCACCATTGAATTACATTGTTGTTTTCCTTCTTTATGACCAAACACAAAACCCCAGCTTGCAGTAGTTTTGTGTCCGGGCACAAAACACAATACTCCCGGAACGGAAGACACCCTGATGCATCCTGAATGGATTTCTCTCCATTCAGAATTCATGGGGACAAAATGAAACCATTTTTGCCGGTACTGAGATCCTCTACCTGATCTTAATACCGGAAAACAACAATGCAATTGTAAAAGTAGCCTAAGAATAATAATAGGCACATCCTAGAAGTGATATCATTTCAGGCATGATTAGAATGACATGATCCACCATTCACAATAGGTGATTGTCAAATGTTATGCATTCCATGTCCTGTGACTTGTGACCTCTGCACAAGTCACTGGACATGCCTAGAAAACTTTCCCATAGAAATCAATGAGGTCTAGAGATGAGCGAGCACTAAAATGCTCGGGTGCTCGTTATTCGAGTCGAACTTTTCCCGATGCTCGGATGCTCGTTTCGAGTAACAAACCCCATTGAAGTCAATGGGAGACTCGAGCATTTTTGCAGGGGACCAAGGCTCTGCCTAGGGAAGGCTGTGTGAAAACCTGGAAACATCAGAAAATGATGGAAACACCACGGAAATGGACAGGAAACAGCAGGGGCAGCATGCATGGATGCCTCTGAGGGTGCCTAATCCCACCATTAACGCAAATTCTCAGGCAACAGCCTGGTGGTTACCCTAATGGCAATTGTGCTCACCCAGACAAAGAAAGGCGAGGCACATGCCCATCACATGCTACGGAAGCACCCAACTAGGTGCAACGAAGGTCCATCACCGCCTGCAGGTGACACCACTGCTCATGCTGGCACTGCTGTGCTATCCCCTGCCCCACGACGCAGGCATAAGCCTGACACATCATGGTGACAGCGTAGTGACACCAACAAGTGACCAAGTGAGATTGAGGTAGCAGTCAAATGTCTGTAGGCAAGCCTCCCAAAAATTTGTTTTGGAGTGTCCGAAGTTGACCCTCCTAAAAAATTGTTTAGGAGTGTCTGTAGTTGACCCTTCTGTAAAATATTTATTTTGTACTCCCCGTTATTAGTTAATGTACAACCCATGGCTGGCATGGTGGGAATACATAGGTTTTGCGTCACAGACGGTCCACTGCACCGTTACATTTTCTTCATCATTGCCAATTACTTTTTCACCAACTATTGTCTGGCAATGATAAAGGGGAAAGTGAATCCACTGCGGAAGAAAAGTGTCATCCTCCTACAATTCTACACTTGCTCTCAATTGAAAAGGGGATGTTCTTGCCGTGGCCTTCCTCATAGTGGCCGCTTCTGCGGACGACAGAGGTGGTGTACCTACTGACAGCCTGACCGAACACGATGGCAGACCGGGAGACACTCCCTCATGTAAAATTGTTTTGGAGTGTCTGCGGTTGACCCTCCTGTAAAATATTTTTTTGTTTTCCCTGTTATTAGTTAATGTACAACCCATGGCTGGCATGGTGGGAATACATAGGTTTTGCGTCGCAGACGGTCCACTGCACCGTTACATTTTCTTCATCATTGCCAATTACTTTTTCACCAACTGTTGTCTGGCAATGATAAAGGGGAAGGTGAATCCACTGCGGAAGAAAAGTGTCATCCTCCTACAATTGTACACTTGCTCTCAATTGAAAAGGGTATGTTCTTGCCGTGGCCTTCCTCATAGTGGCCGCTTCTGCGGACGACAGAGGTGGTGTACCTACTGACAGCCTGACCGAACACGATGGCAGACCTGGAGACACTCCCTCATGTAAAATTGTTTTGGAGTGTCTGCGGTTGACCCTCCTGTAAAATATTTTTTTTGTTTTCCCTGTTATTAGTTAATGTACAACCCATGGTTGGCATGGTGGGAATATATAGGGAAGCACCCAACTAGGTGCAACGAAGGTTCATCACCCATGCCCATGCTGGCACTGCTCTCCTATCCCCAGCCACACGATGCAGGCATAAGCCTGACACAGCATGGCGGTGACACCAACAAGTGACCAAGTTAGATGAGGTAGCAGGTGAGCCACCCAAAAATTTAGCCTGACACAGCATGGCGGTGACAACAGAGTGACCGAGTTAGACTGAGGTAGCAGGAGGTGAAGCAAGGATGGTAATTCGAAGGAGGAGGAGGAGGGGTTGGAGGAAGTGGTATAGTAATTCTGAGAAACCGTGAACGAGGTAGGCCCCGCAATCCTCCAAGTGGGCAGTACATGAGCGGCCCCAGGGTCAGACCCGGTCAGAGTATGTGAAATGTTCAGGGTGGCCGAACGCCGGGCTCGACGGCGGACCCGTTTCGGGTTATCGATTGTCGAAATGTTGGCTTACATCAAGTTTAGTATCTGTTCTTATCAGTTGCTGTGGCTGTTGGTGGTAAAGTGGTGAGCATAGCTGCTTCCCAAGCAGTTGACCCGGGTTCGATTCCTGTCTATCGCACTTACTCAGGAGGCAATTAAAAGAAGAACCAAAAAAAATCTGTACAATATCTAATACGTCCCCTACCCGGGTAAATTGTTTGGAGAGAGGGCCTGTAGGTGGGGGGCAGGCTGGGGGGAAGGAGGAAGAGCCAGAAGAGTGCCCCCTTGGCTAGCGTGTGTGGTATGTGTTCTATGTATTCTTCTCAGTTTAATACCGTATATGGCACCTATCCGGAAAAATAGTTTGGAGAGACAGAAAGAGAGGAAAAAGACGTATTTTTAAAAGTGACGTTCAGTATAGATCAGTTAAAGAGAAAGAAAGGATTTTATGAAATGGATTTGTATTACTGAGAGCAAAAGAACCTATTTTATTACGTGACGTCCAGTATAGATCACTTGGAGATAAAAAGGGGAATGTGCAGACTTGGGCTGCTATAGTGCAAACCACTATGGTGGTGACAACAGAGTGAGTGAGTGACACTGCGGGAGCAGGCGAACCACATAAACATTTTTTGTGGCCCTGTATGGCGGCGGTGACAACAGAGTTAGTATGCGGTAGCTGGTGAAGTACCCAAAAATTTAGCCTGACACAGCATGGCGGTTACACCACCAATGACTTTGTCCGACTGAGAATGCAGTGAAATGGCTTTTGTTGGGCATCCAAAAAATTTTTTCTTTTCGGAGTACATAAAGTCTACCCTTAGCAAAAAAAATAAAAAATTTAAATGTCGGTACTTGCGCATCCTGAAAAATTGTTTTGGACTGTCTGACGCTCCTGAAACATTGTTTTTACACTGTCTGTAGTTGACACTGCGGAAAAATTGTTTGGAGAGAGGGCCTTTAGGTGGACCTCCGGAAAAATTGTTTGGAGAGAGGGCCTGTAGTTGGACCTCCGGAAAAATTGTTTGGAGAGAGGGCCTGTAGGTGGACCTCCGGAAAAATTGTTTGGAGAGAGGGCCTGTAGGTGGACCTCCGGAAAAATTGTTTGGAGAGAGGGCCTGTAGGTGGACCTCAGGAAAAATTGTTTGGAGAGAGGGCCTGTAGGTGGACCTCAGGAAAAATTGTTTGAAGAGAGTGCCTGTAGGGGGCCCTCCTGAAAAATTGTGGTAAGAGTGCCAGTTGGACCTCTAAAAAATGGCGTTTTTTTAGTCAGCGTTAGGCAAAGACGACAAGGGGGAGGAGGAAGAGTAGGAGGAGTAGAGAAGAGGAATCGGATACATAAGTAATGTAAATCTTTAGCTGCTTTCCCCCGGAGGAGATTTGAATTCCGGTGAAATCCAGGCTTTGTTCATTTTAATAAGCGTCAGCCTGTCAGCGCTGTCAGTTGACAGGCGTGTACGCTTATTGGTCATGACGCCACCAGCTGCACTGAATACCCGCTCTGACAGCACGCTAGTGGCAGGGCAGGCCAGCACCACCAAGGCGTACAGCGCCAGTTCAGGCCACGTGTCCAGCTTTGAAACCCAGTAGTTGCATGGAGCAGAGTGATCGGTCCGGACGTTGGTATGGTCAGCTAGGTACTCCCTCACCATCTTTCTGTACAGCTCCCCCCTACTCTGCCTAGACTGGGGACAGGTGACAGTGTCTTGCTGGGGTGACATAAAACTGGCAAAGGCCTTGGAGAGCGTTCCCCTGCCAGTGCTGGACAAGCTGCCTGCTCGCCTCCTCTCCCCCGCTACTTGGCCCACAGAACCATGCCCTCTGCCGCTAGCGGCGTCAGATGGGAAGGATTGTTTCAGCTTGTGCACCAGGGCCTGTTGATATCTATTCACTCTCATACTCCTTTCCTCTGCAGGGATGAGAGTGGAAAGGTTCTGCTTGTACCGTGGGTCCAGGAGAGTGAACACCCAGTAATCGGTGTTTGAAAAAATGCTTCTAACACGAGGGTCACGGGATAGGCAGCCTAACATGAAGTCTGCCATGTGCGCCAGAGTCCCAACACGCAAGAATTCCCTCTCCTCACTGGCCTGACTCTCCATTTCCTCCTCCTACTACTCCTCCTCTTCAGCCCATACACGCTCAAGAGTTAAGAAGGACTGAGCACTGGTACCCTCTTCTGTCTCGCCGACATTATCCTCCTCTTCCTCCTCATCCTCATCCTCCTCTTCCGATACGCGCTGAGAAACAGACCGGAGGGTGCTCTGGCTATCAAGCGACATCTCTTCCTCCACTGTCTCTTGTGACAAGCGCAAAGCATCCGACTTGATGCTGAGCAGTGAGTTTTTCAACAGGCAAAGCAGCGGGATGGTGAGGCAGATAATGGCGGCATCGCCGCTGACCATCTGTGTTGACTCCTCAAATTTGCTCAACACCTGGCAGATATCAGACATCCACGTCCACTCCTCATTGTAGACTTGAGGAATCTGACTGACCTGACTACCAGTTCTGGTGGAAGTTGATATCTGGCAGTCTACAATCGCTCTGAGCTGCTGGTAAACTCTGGATAACATGTTTAATGTCGAATTCCATCTCGTGGGCACGTCACACAACAGTCGGTGAGCGGGCAGTTGTAGGCGGCGCTGCGCTGCGCTGCCCTGCCCTGAGAGTGGCAGCATCTGTGGTCGACTTGCGGAAATGCGCACAGATGCGGCGCACCTTGGTGAGCAAATCAGACAGATTGGGGTATGTCATGAGGAACCGCTGAACTATTAGATTGAACACGTGGGCCAGGCATGGCACATGTGTCAGTCTGCCGAGTTGCAGAGCCGCCACCAGGTTACGCCCGTTGTCACACACAACCATGCCTGGCTTGAGGTTCAGCGGTGCCAGCCACACATCGGTCTGCGCCGTGATGCCCTGTAACAGCTCTTGGACGGTGTGCCTTTTGTCACCTAAGCTCAACAGTTTGAGCACCGCCTGCTGGCGCTTACCCACGGCACTACTGCTGCGCCTAGAGCTACCGACTGAAGGCGCCGTGCCTACGGATGGTAATTCGGTGGAGGAGGAGGAGGGGTCGGAGCAGGAGGCATAGTATGTCTGAGAGACCATGACCGAGGTAGGTCCCGCAATCCTCGGTGTGGGCAGTACATGAGCGGCCCCAGGGTGAGTCTCGGTCCCAGCCTCCACCAAGTTAACCCAATGTGCCGTCAGTGAGATATAGTGTCCCTGCCCGGCAGCACTTGTCCACGTGTCCGTGGTTAGGTGGACCTTCTCAGAAACAGCGTTGATCAGGGCACGGATGATGTTCTGTGACACGTGCTGGTGTAGGGCTGGGACGGCACATCGGGAAAAATAGTGGCGGCTGGGGACTGAATACCGAGGGGCAGCCACCACCATGAGATTGCGAAAGGCCTCGGTCTCTACCAGCCTATAGGGCAGCATCTCCAGGCTCAGCAATTTGGAGATGTGGACGTTGAGCGCTTGGGCATGTGGGTGTGTGGAACTGTATTTCCTCTTGTGCTCCAGCGTCTGCTGTAAAGACAGCTGAACGCTGCGCTGGGACACATTGGTGGATGCTGTGGAGGATCGTGGAGGCGAAGGTGTGGTTTTCCGGCGGGAGGCGCACGTGTCGGGATCCTGGGCAGGGGGTTGACTAGCAGAGGCAGCGAGTGACACAGGGGAAGGAGCAGTGGTGTGACCTGCAGGAGGTGGTGAACGGCCTTGGTTCCATTGAGTGGGGTGTTTAGCACTCATATGCCTGCGCATGCTGGTGGTGGTTAGGCTAGTAGTGGTGGCACCCCTGCTGATCCTGGTGTGGCACAGGTTGCACACCACAGTCCGTCGGTCATCCTCACTTTCTTTAAAGAACCTCCAGACTTGCGAACATCTAGGCCTCGCCACGGGAGCTTCACTACGTGAAACAGTTGCTGCTGATGCATCAGCTCTGGCCCTGCTTCTCCATCTGGCCACACCACTGCCTCTTCCAACCTGTTCTGGTGCAGCACTCTCCTCCGCCTCAGAGGCACTGTCTTCACTCGGCTTATCAACCCAGCTTGGGTCAGTCACCTCGTCATCCTCCGATTCCTCAGTCTGCCCCCCCCCCTCGGACTTCCTGCGTTGACAACAACTTCACCACTATCTGACAACCGTGTCTCCTCATCGTTCGACACCTCTGTACAAACTTCTTCCACTAACTCAACATTGTCATCATCATCATCACCCACAGACTGCGACAGTTGGAAAACTTGGGCATCGGGAACGAGGTCAGCAGAAACCTGAGAAGTGGTTTGTGACTCTGGGAAGGGTCCAGAAAACAGTTCCTGAGAGTATGCCGGATCACATTCCAAATTTTCCTGGGATGGGGCAGACTGGGGGGAAGGAGGTTGAGGTGGAGGAGCCAGAGGAGTGCTCCCTTGGGTAACGTGGGTGGACTGCGTGGAAGACTGACTGGTGGACAAATTACTTGAAGCATTGTACGCAATCCACGACATCAGCTGTTCGCACTGTTATGGTTTCAACAGTCCTCTACCACGTGCCCCTGTAAGTTCAGACATGAAGCTAGGGAGTGTAGCTCTGCGGCGTTCCCCTGCTCCCTCATCAGCAGGTACTGTCTCACCCTGCCCAGGACCACGGCCTCTGCCCCCTGCAGTAATTGAATGCCCACGCCCTCGTCCTCGAACCTTAGCCCTGGGGTTCAACATTTTCTGTATATAAGTGTATTATATAAAATAAAATAAAATAAATGGGCCTGCTGTACTGAAACCCACAAACTTGTTCAATCTGAACAAGTAAATATATAGGTGGATAAGTTAGATCAAAATTACGTATGCTATTACGTACCGTGCAGTATGGAGCAATTACACGGAAACCATTAGATCAGGCAGACTTGGTCTGTTTAGTTGCAACCCAGACAAATGTCGCACAGAGATTTTTGTAATCTAGCTGTATCAGTGAGAGCAAAAGACCTTTTTTAATTAAGGGACGTACAGAATGTGTCACCTGGACAGAAAATACGGATTGTGTTGAGTGGACAGCTGAACTGTGACACACAGAATGGTTCCACACAGCTGTGTGAAATGGATTTGTATCACTGAGATAAAACAACAAAAAAACTATTTTTTTATATATATTTTTTTTAATATATTTTTTTTGATATTTTGTTTTTTTGGAACGTGACGTGCAGAAACTATCAGACAGCAAACTCAGCCCCTGCTGACGGTGGCTATTTTGACTGCAACCCAGACAAATGTCGCACAGAGATTTTTGTAATCTAGCTCTATTAGTGAGAGCAAAAGACCTTTTTTAATTAGGTGACGTACAGAATGTGTCACCTGGACAGAAAATACGGATTGTGTTGAGTGGACAGCTAAACTGTGACACACAGAATGGTTCCACACAGCTGTGTGAAATGGATTTGTATCACTGAGATAAAAGAACAAAAAAACTATTTTTTTATATATATTTTTTTATATATTTTTTTTATATTTTGTTTTTTTGGAACGTGACGTGCAGAAACTATCAGACAGCAAACTCAGCCCCTGCTGACGGTGGCTATTTTGACTGCAACCCAGACAAATGTCACACAGAGATTTTTGTAATCTAGTTGTATCAGTGAGAGCAAAAGACCTTTTTTAATTAGGTGACGTACAGAATGTGTCACCTGGACAGAAAATACGGATTTTGTTGAGTGGACAGCTGAACTGTGACACACAAAATGGTTCCACACAGCTGTGTGAAATGGATTTGTATCACTGAGATATAACAATAAAAAAAAGGGTTATATATGGCGATAGCTGCACTACTAGTGCCAGCCAGCCAGCCCAGCCAGGAGACCAAAATAAAATTTCTTGTAGCCCTTAGAAGGGCTGTTGGGTTCTTGTGAGATCACTCCTGCCTAACAAAGAACTAAATGCAGGCCCTAACACTCTCCCTGAAACACAGCAGCTCTATCCCTATCGACATCCAGACAGCATCTGAGCCGAGCACCGTGGGCAGTCACTAGTATATTCCAGGGTCACCTGATCAGGCCAGCCAACCCCTGCTATCGACATGTAAGGGCCCCACGTGATGCTGGGTGTACCGCAGAGTCTCCTGGCTTGTGATTGGCTGAGTTTACAGGCGCCAAAAATGCACAATGCGGAAGTTGCCATTTCCTCGAGAATGGCGAGATACTCATCCGAGCAGCGAGTACTTACGAGTACCGTAATACTCGAACGAGCACCAAGCTCGGACGAGCATGCTCGCTCATCTCTAATGAGGTCCCCTCCTGACCATTGTGTCTATGGCCCATGGTGATGACGTAAAGCAATTTTCTTAATGCTTTCTAAATGCTGTTAAGAACAGCTCAGACAAGATGGCTGCCCCCATAACCATGTTCAGGAAAAAGAATAAAAAAGATCTACAATCAGAAAATAAAAAGAGATTCGAAAAAAGGGATAATTGTTGTCATCTGGTTTTAATTGGCACTCAGATACATTTTTTATAGCACATTTGCTTTAAACTTAACAGTTAATTACCTAAAGTTCTAAAAGGCCACAAGTAGACGTTATTTGAACTTTATTTATGCTGTGTATACTCTCTTTTTTATATCCTACACAGACAACCTACATATAGCTGCGAGTACAGCAGAGCTGGCTTGACCTTTGACACAGCTCATTATGATTATGTAATTAGCATACCTGGAACAAAGACTGGATGATGAAAAGGGTAGGGGTGCCTTCAAAATCCACAATTTTTTTTTTCTTTGCAGAAATCTTAATAATTGATCATCTCAATGGAGCTTGGAGAAATCCATGAGCTTGCTACCAAAACAACCCCATTTAGATAAATGGAACTTAATTTCAGTCCCAGAAATTTCTGCAAAAAATTTGCCTCGTTTGAAGGCATCCCAGAAGTAGTAATTGCTGTGGGCTGGATTGATGAATAAAATTTTGGGACTTTTTTTCTGGTGTCCAAAATAAAGATTAACCACTGAGTTATTCCATAAAATGTATCTGTATAGCGCCATCAGCTGTTTGTTTTCTTTCTTATTTTTTTGTCCTGCTCGCTGAAATGGCTGCACATGCTCAGTTTCATCCTTCAACTACCTCCTGAGCTGTGATAGGGAGAGCATGGACACGCCCCCTTAGATCCAGCAGATTAGAGACTCCCCTTGAGCTGTCAGCTTGATATACTGTAATTCTAGCAGAGCAATGATTGTAGAGATCTCTGGATCCATGTGAGATACAGGGATTCTAGCTTTGTTAGAAAGAGATTGGGATGTACTATAGGATGTCTGATTTTCATTTTTTACATTAAAGGAAATACTAGGCCATATCCTTTATTCTAATCTGTTTTTATTTTCTGATTGCAGATTTATTTATTCTATTTTCTGAACAGGATTATCTTGTCTAGGCTGTTCTTAACAGCATTTACAAAGTATTAAGAAAATTGATTTACCGCAGCCCTATGGGCCAAAGACACAATGGTCAGTAGGCCACCTCATTGACTTTTATGGGAGAGTTTTCTAGGCATGCTCTGTGAACTGTGCAGTGGTGATTGAACAAGAAAAGGTTAGATAAGCTCTGACTAACACCTCTTTTGAATGCAGAGTGGGTCAAAGATCTCGGCATTGCAACAGCAGGCACTTTGCAGTGAAAATGTCATATTATACTGTAGTGCCCAGTAAAATGAATCCCTTAGAACATGCATACCTCTTCGCATCAGCTTTCCAAACTTTCCACACTTTTCTGGTCTCTTTCTCTCCGTTCTGGCTCCTTGCTTCTTCATTGATCATTTGGGCCCTGTCTGTTAACATCCACACAAAAGGGGTCACATATGCCACTTGTGATTTGTCACAGTTGAGGCCAGGCACTAGCTGCAGTGGTGCATGTGACTCCATCTACATGGAAGCTGGCAGACAGGGACTGAAAGACCAGTGAAAAGAGGCAAGGAGCCAGGGAGCAGATAATTCCAGGCTGGGGTTGAACATGGGGTGAACATTTTAAAATAGATAAATAATTTAAAAAGATGGACAACTCCTATACATTCGATATAACCTTAGCTATGATGAGAATTTAGGAACCTCTTTAAAATGACTGTGTTTTCTAAAAATGATTAGGGCTGAGTGAAGAGAATTTTTATGTCACTGGTCCAAAGTCCCAATGAAAAATAATTGAAACAGTAAAAAGATTTAATCACAAATCAAGAAAATAACATTTGATAGTAAACCTATAAGGCATTGGCACACAAGGATAGCACCAGGGTATCATTAATAGGTATCATCAAACCTAAGTATTATAGTTAATAACTAAAAATTGCCTGAGTAGAGATGATGATTTACAGACTGGGAATATAAAGTTACAAATGTGTTCCAAAACAATTTAAATTATAAGTAGAAAGTAGAAGAGAAACAGGATCTTGTTTTATGCTTAGCTACAGTTTTATGCGACTACAGTTGCAAAACTCAAGTGAAATAAAATCTAAGCAGTTCCTACTTCTTAAAGTATATTAAAGAGAAAATACATAAATGTTATACCTTTGTTGGGGGCCAAAGATGGACAAAGTGATCATAGTTCATTAGAACTATGAATACATTGATTATCTTGGGAAAATGGCACTTGTCAAAGGGGTAGGCTATATTAGGTATAGGTTGTTGGAAGCTAGAATAATTGACAAGTATAACGACCCAAGCAAGGGCCTAATTTTGATGACTAGATAACTGGGTCAGAGTATCTCCAAAACGGCAGGTCTTTTGGGATTCTCCTTGTATGCAGTGATTAGTACATAGCAAAAGTGGTACAAGAAAGGACAGGGTCATGGCTAGGACATCTGGTCCGATCTCACAGAAAGGCTACTGTAGCATACATTAATGTAAACCTAATATTGACTATGATAGAAAGATTTCAGAACACACAATAGCCGGCTAAGTCAGAGTCACCCATCAGAAAGGGCAGACTGGCCATAGACCCTACAGGGAAATTTCTATGTGGGCCGATGTCAACAGGGTTGTCAGAAACCTCATTATTGTAGCTGGTCAGATAGTGTACATAGCGATCTTCGGCTCTCAGCATTAATTAATGTAGGAGCATAAGGCACTTATGTGCCTGGTTGGCAGAAGAAAGTGTCCACCTGCTTTCAACTGTATTGCCATCCTCAGGACAGTGATAGAGTTTGTTTTGTACTGTGTATTTGGTTCTGCTGGGGCAGTATTTTGTGCTGCACTACAGTATTGCTGCCTACTTATACTGACCCTTCCTTCTGTCAATATGGACCCACCTACAACATGGGGCGACTTTTTAGGTTCCCATTCCACCTCTGCCCATCAGAGTAACCATGCTGACCCCTGTCCACCACTGAAAGCATCCTCAAAGGGCACATCAGCATCAGAACTAGACCACTGAGCAAAGGAAGAAGGGTTAGTGTGATGCATCACATTTTTATGTACTTCATCCATGTGGATGTGCCAGTGTGTATCTCACTTATCTGAGAAAAAAGATACTAGAATGCACTATATGAAGAAGGCAAACTGACAGAGAAATTATTATGCGCAGGATAATGTTCTGCCGGGAAACCTTGGGTCTTGGCAGTTACTGTACGTGGGTCTTACTTTGTCATATACCATCAACATAATCATTCTGGGGACCAAGTAGACTCTTCATGGCAATGATGTTCCCTAATGGCAGTGGCCTCTTTCAGCAGGATAATGAACTCAAATACACTGTAAAAAATTTTCATGAATGGTTTAGGGAACGTGACAAGGTGTTCAAGGTGTTGACTTTACCTCCAAATTCTCAAGATCTCAGTTCAATCAAGCACCCGTGGGATGTGCTGGAAAAAGTGTGATCCAATGAAGCCACTTCTCACAGTCTACAAGACTTAAAGGGGTTGTCCAACTTAAATAAATACATTCACAGGAGTAGTAAATGTGATAAAATAACAAAGTTTTACTACTTTTCTTTCCTGCTACTTCCCGTTTGGAGGTCCATTCGTCATAGCTGGTATTTGTTTTTCAAGCTGTAGCCATGACTTCACCTTCACCACTGCTGAAGATAGTTATTGGCTGCATAGTGATAACATGTGCGGGACATCACTGCTTCAAATGGAAAAATGTAACTTCATTTGTTATTTTATCACTCCTGGGGAAAGTATTCATTTAAGGCTTGTTTCACAAAGTGGACAGCTTGTTCCAGAATGCTGTTCTGGCATAAAATGAAAAGAATTGGCCAGACAAATACTACTGTGTGCATATTTGACAGGATCATCAGCTGGATCACCGTCGGACACATTATAGTTAATGGGGCCGGATGGCCTTCCGTTAGCGTCCGGCAATGCCTGATCCGACAGACTGCCTTTGCCGGAACAGCCTGCCGGATCAGCAAATGCAAATGTGAAACAAGCCTAACCTGGACATCCTTTTAAAGGATCAGCTGCTAATTTCTTGATGCCATATAACACAGAGTACCTTCAAAGATTTTGAGGAGTCCATGCTTTCATGGGAAAGAGATATTTTGGCAGAATGAGAGACGAAAAAAAAAAATAAAATGCAGAAAAAGCCACTTACTCAAATCATAGTAGCATAACAGAAGAGGTTCTAAAAAGTCAATTGATTTCTAACCAGCCATGCTACAGTGCTGAGCCACAGGTACTTTTGTCCATGTCATCTGCCTTTCCCCATGTTGTCATCTGCTCACAGTGTTAACAGTTGCTCAATTAGATCTAGTATCTGGCTTCTGGAAAACCAACACTCTCACACACTGTGATTTTGTGCTTGATCAGTCATTAAAGAATAGCATACATAGCATTAAATATACACCGTATAGCCATAGCACATATTGGACTATCATAATTGTGACAAATGAGCATTTTTATCACAAAGACTCAAATTAAAGGACAGTCAGTGACATACCTAGAAGAGAAGAAGCCTAGTAGTAACAAAAGTGATGGGACTAACCAAAATTCAGCAGCTGCATGAGATGCCTATGTGGTACAGCTTCATTGTTATTTTCACCATTGTTTTTGTTACAAAAATGGCAATAAACAAATATTTTAAAAGAAAAAAAAGGAGAGAAAAATAGGTAATGTGAGTAGAATACAGGAAATTCTCATTAAATAGCCCATCAGTATGCTAGAGCTATTCACATAGAATACAGTAATAGATTTACAGATGTAGCAATCCTAAAAATAAAAATAAACCAGAATGGTATGCTACAGTATGCCATAATCATAATAGCATGCTGCACATTTACATGGCATTAGAGCAGCCAAGCTACTTAAACAGAATAGCACTCTTTGGCATGGAATGAGCGTTCATTTATTTAACGGCTGCTCCATCTCTATACCGCTGTGTAAAATTACAGCCACTAAACACCCAAACACATAACTAAGCAGCGGCCGAAAGGTCTTCTTTTAACTACTCTGTTTCAGTGTTTTAAAACACACAATGCATTTTAAGAATTTTGTATAATATTTTTTTACAAGCGTTTTTGGTAGCATTATGTAACTTCTAATTTTTTATTTATTTATTTATTTATTTATTTATTTATTTGCATTGCTGCACTTTCTTTTATCACTACATCAAATTGGTGCATAAAATTTAAAATGCCAGAAGAGTTCAGCACCAGCAGATTCAGGACTCTTTAAATGAAATGTGTGACGAAAATTATCTGCCAGTTAAAATAAGATAGTAGCACATGTCTTTTTTTTCTAATCTGTTTTTATTTTCTGAGTGTAGATTTTTTTTTATACTATTTTCTGAACATGATTATGGGGGTGGCCATCTTGCCTGAGCTGTTCTTAACAGCTTTTAGAAAGTATTAAAAAATTGCTTTACAGCAGCCCCATGGTCCATAGACGTAATGGACAAGAGGGGACCCCATTGAATTCTATGTGGCAGTTTCTAGGCATGCTCTGTGCCCTGTACAGAGGCCATTGTACAAGGAAAGAATATATAAGATTTGACAATCACCTGTTGTGAATGGTGGATCCTCTATACACAGAGGTAATATCTCCTGATCGGAAGGTTTAGAATAATATATGACTGCAGTAAAGTGATCTGTACAAAGTAAGAAGTGGCGCCTATTATTAAGGTGCATTTAGATGCACCAATAATCATCCAGATTATCCTTTCCTGCAAACAGTCATTTCCGATCACCTGATGAACAAACAAAACACTCATTCATCGGGTGATCCTGTCGGTCGGGCAGACACCACCGATCATGTCTTCTGAACAGCAGATTGTGCTGTCTAAACAGAGATCTGCTACTCAGAAGCCATGATTTTGTATATAGACGAGGGGTTGCTGTAGCCATCCCCCGTCCTCATACAGTGAAGGAGATTCCTGCATGTAAATGCGCAGTCTCCTTCACTGATCAAGCAGCCATCTGTCGAGAAAGGAACACTTTCTTTCCGACAATCTTCTCAGCCACTCAGATGGCCCATCTATAGGCTTAGGGGCCAGTGTGAAAACTGTAGAATTTATGAGAGTTTTTGTTTTAATCTAGATTTTGACATGGAAAATTAAAAATCTCATCAAAAATTCTTTAAAAATATGTTAAACATAAAATTGTGATTTAAACGCTAGGTAATTTTTAAGACACTTTTTCCAGCATTTTTAAGCACATGTAAAAAAACACTGTGAATTTCAAGCAGTTTAAATGGCATTTTGAAGTCTTTTAGAAATAGCTGATGGGGAAAATGCCAGAAAAAAGGTCATAACCAATGTTGCATTTTGTTAACAAAAAAAAAAGCTACACTGCAACAAAAATTCCACAAAATTGTTTCAATACTTTGGTATAGACATTAAAGCCTTAGGTAGTTTAACATACACTAGCCCAGATTTACTAATGTCTCTGCACCTAGAATATAAAAAGTGGTGCAATCCAGCATAATTAGGGTTTATACAAGTTTTTCCGACTTGCTTAAAAAAGGGTTGGGGCATTGTGGGAAAGGGGGTGCGGTGTAAGTTGTGCCACTTTGCACTAAAATTGTGTCACAATTTTGACGTGAAATTCTATTTATTCCATTTATAGCTTTAGTAAATCTGCCCAGTGTTTTTTGTAAAAATGCAAAGCCAGAAGTGAATCCATCAGACAAGTGATTTTGTTTTCATATCTAGTTTTGTTCCAAACTGCATGAAAAAAATGTCAATTAAGTGCTTTGTTTTTCAAAAAACGTCATGTGTGAAACCACCCATAAAACAAACTGAACAATACAGAGCGGGCCATTTATATGGATACACCTAAATAAAATGGGAATGGTTGGTGATATTAACTTCCTGTTTGAGGCAAATTAGTATATGGGAGGGGGGAACTTTTCAAGATGGGTGGTGACCATGGCGGCCATTTTGAAGTCGGCCATTTTGGATCCAAATTTCGTTTTTTCAATGGGAAGAGGGTCATGTGACACATCAAACTTATTGAGAATTTCACAAGAAAAACAATGATGGGCTTGGTTTTAATGTAACTTTATTCTTTCATGAGTTATTTACAAGTTTCTGACCAGTTATAAAATGTGTTCAAAGTGCTGCCCATTGTGTTGGATTGTCAATGCAACCCTCTTCTCCCACTCTTCACATACTGATAGTAACACCGCAGAAGAAATTCTAGCACAGGCCTCCAGTATCCATAGTTTCAGGTGCTGCACATCTCGTATCTTCATAGCATAGACAATTGCCTTCAGATGACCCCAAAGATAAAAGTCTAAGGGGGTCAGATCAGGAGACCTTGAGGGCCATTCAACTGCTACATGATGATGTGTTTCCCTCTTTATGCACTGAAGCTGGCACGTTCCCTGAGTTTTTCAAGCAAGATGGTGCACCACCACATTATGGTTGTCAGGTCCGAGCATTCCTAGATGAACAGTTTCCTGGAAAGTGGATTGGTCATCGTGGGCCACTTGAATGCCCCCCAAGGTCTCCTGATCTGACCCCCTTAGACTTTTATCTTTAGAGTCATCTGAAGGCAATTCTCCATGCTGTGAAGATATGAGATGTGCAGCACCTGAAACTACGGATACTGGAAGCCTGTGCTAGCATTTCATCTGCGGTGTTACGATCAGTGTGTGAAGAGTGGGAGAAGAGGGTTGCATTGACAATCCAACACAATGGGCAGCACTTTGAACACATTTTATAAGTGGTCAGAAACTTGTAAGTAACTCATGAAAGAATAAAGTTATGTTAAAACCAAGCCCACCATTGTTTTTCTTGTGAAATTCTCAATAAATGTAATGTGTCACATGACCCACTTCCCATTGAAAAAACTAAAGTTGGATCCAAAATGGCCAACTTCAAAATGGTCACCATGGTCACCACCCATCTTGAAAAGTTTCCCCCCTCCCGTATACTAATGTGCCACAAACAGGAAGTTAATATCACCAACCATTCCCATTTTATTTAGGTGTATCCATATAAATGGCCCACCCTGTATATGGACAGTGTAATCTTAAGGTGTAATGTACAGTACAGACTAAAAGTTTGGACACACCTTCTCATTCAGCGCTTGATAGTTTTTGCGACTGCACTTGGGGACACTTTCAAAGTTTTCCCAATTTTTCGGACTGACTGACCTTCATTTCTTAAAGTAATGATGGCTACTCGTTTTTCATTACTTAGCTGCTTTTTTCTTGCCATAATACAAATTCTAACAGTCTATTCAGTAGGACTATCAGCTGTGTATCCACCTGACTTCTGCCCAACACAACTCATGGTCCCAATTTATAAGGCAAGAAATCCCACTTATTAAACCTGACAGGGCACACCTGTGAAGTGAAAACCATTTCAGGTGACTACCTCTTGAAGCTCATCAAGAGAATGCCAAGAGTGTGCAAAGCAGTAATCAAAGCAAAAGGTAGCTACTTTAAAGAATATAGAATATAAGACATATTTTCAGTTGTTTCACACTTTTTTGTTAAGTATATAATTCCACGTGTTAATTCATAGTTTTGATGCCTTCAGTGTGAATCTACAATTTTCATAGTCATGAAAATACAGAAAACTCTTTGAATGAGAACGTGTGTCCAAACTTTTGGTCTGTACTATACCAATATGCAACTTTTTGCCCTTTAAGTGTCTGCAGGCATTTGTCACACACAAAATACCTATAGATTTTTCAGTGTAAATCATATTCATACAAAGGTTCTGCCAGTTTTTACGCCAACAGGAGACTAGAGTACTTTTTTGAAACTTTTTGCAAAAAGTTGCCTTGATAAATATGGCTAAAAAAGTAGCACAACCCACCAAGCATCTGTCTACTCCTCAATAAATGTAAACTGAAGCGAAGCACATGGCACAATTCACACTAAAAATGGTGCAAATACATTATAAATTTGGCACAAATGTCTCCTCTGCCAACAAAACAGTGTCTCTGTGATTAAGAATTTTGGAGCTTTTCCTGCATGTTTGTCTAACTTTATACTACTATAGCTATTGGAGGGATTACTGTGTGCCAAAATTTTATGCCATGTCCCACATGCATTCACACAACACTGGCCGTATGCACCCCACATCGAGTTGTAGACCTTCCATGTGCTTCATGGTCTGTGTGGCCGTGCTTAATAATATAGGACATATACTATTTTGGCCCACAACATGCAGATCGCGGACCTATTGAAGTCAATGAGTGCGCACTGTGATGCAGGGTGCACATTGCCAGTGTCCATATTTTGTGGATCTCTGGTTTGTGCTCCGCAAAACAAGCACTAGTGTGAATGCACCCCACGCCCGACTATTAAAATATCTTAACCACACGCTGCAGAAAATATTTGCAACAAGTCTACACATAACTAAACATTCGGGTTGGACTTTAAATCCGCAACACTTCAATGTCCGTCGTGGATTTCTGCTGCGGATTTGCATTTAATTCAACATGTAAGTCATTTTCCACAAAACAAAATGTGTTCAGTGTGAACATACTCTAAAAAGTGTATATGATTACCCCAATGTCTGGCAAATGGGAAGAACTGTTTTTTGGTTGACGTGGCCATATTTTAGTCAATAATTTGCACCAGTATTCGTAAGCCAAGACCAGGAGTGGAACCAACTGAGCAAAAAATATAGATTTGTATCTCTTCAGTGCGTTCAACTTGTTCGAAACACAGATACAAAATTACTGAATGAAATGCTGCTGGACTGAAATATTTACATAATCACATACAGTGGAGGAAATAAGTATTTGATCCCCCACTGACTTTTAAAGTTTTAATACTAAAAAATAAATAAAACGTCTCATAATTTTATGCCAGCTTTATTTTAACAGTGCCACATAGAATATCAAAAGAAAAACGGAGAAAATTAAATGAAATGAGAAATAAAAATCATTTTCATTTCTTTGAGGGAAATAAGTATTTGATCCCCTAGGAAAACATAATTTAATACTTGGTGGCAAAACCCTTGTTGGCAAGCACAGCAGTCAGACGTTTCTTATAGGTTTTTTTTTTTTTTTAAGATTTGCACACACTTCAGGAGTAATTTTGGCCCACTCTTCTCTACAAATCATCTCCATATCCTTAAGGTTTTTAGGCATGCATTTGGAAACGCGAAGCTTCAGCTCTCTCCATAGATTTTTTCAATGGGATTGAGGTCAGGAGACTGGCTAGGCCATTCCATGACCTTGATATGCTTCTTATGGAGCCACTCCTTTGTTTCCTTGGCTGTATGTTTTGGGTCGTTGTCGTGCTGAAAGACCCATCCACGACCCATTTTCAGTGCCCTGGCAGAGGCAAGGAGGTTGTCACCCAGGATTTTGCGATACATGGCCCCGTTCATCTTCCCGTTGGTGAAGTTGGCCTGTGCCCTTAGAAGAAAAACACCCCCAAAACATAATACTTCCACCACCATGCTTGACGGTGGGGATGGTATTCTTAGGGTCATATTCTGTATTTGTCTTCCTCCAAACACGTCGACTTGAGTTGAGGCCAAAGAGCTCAATTTTGGTCTAATCTGACCATAGCACTTTCTCCCAGTCTCTCTCGGAGTCATTAATATGTTCATTGGCAAACTTGAGGGGGGCCTGGACGTGAGCCTTCTTGAGCAGAGGAACCTTGCGTGCACTGCAGGATTTTAAACCATTACGTCTCAGTGTATTACCAATGGTTTTTTTGGAGACTGTGGTCCCAGCTGCCTTGAGATCATTACTCAGCTCCTCCCGTGTAGTTCTTGGCTGATTTTTAGCCTTTCTCATGATCAATGAGACTCCAAGATGTGATATCTTGCATGGAGCTCCAGGCCTGGGTCGATTGACAGTAATGTTGTACTTCTTCCACTTCCGAATAATTGCACCAACAGTTGTCACCTTCTCATCCAGCTTCTTACTTATGGCTTTGTAGCCCATTCCAGCCTTGTGTAGGTCAACAATTTTGTCCCTGACATCTTTAGACAGCTCTTTAGTCTTACCCATGGTGGAGATGTTGGAGTGTCACTGAGACTGTTGGCAGGTGGCCTTTTATACAGGTGACAATTTGGGAAAGGTGTCTCTCATCCAGGTAACGACTTTACTGTGATTAGGGTTTGTCAGTGGTCTGTGGGAGCCAACATTAGTCATGGTTTTACTAGGGGATCAAATACTTATTTCCCTCAAAGAAATGCAAATTATTTTTTATTTCTCATTTCATGTAATTTTCTCAGTTTTTCTTTTGATATTCTATGTGGCACTGTTAAAATAAAGCTGGCATAAAATTATGAGACGTTTCATTTATTTTTTAGTATTAAAACTTTTAAAGTCAGTGGGGGATCAAATACTTATTTCCTCCACTGTAAATATGAGGGAGAAGCCCTTTCTAAATGCCAGTGCTACTGTATACATTTATATCAGGACGTAGCTAAAGTCTCACGGGCCCTGGTGCAAGAGTTCAGCTTGGGCCCCCCTTCCCTCAGTGCTTTGTGGCCAGGGGCAGGGGAGCACATAGCCTTCGTGCTGCCTGAGGCAAAAATTAAAATGGCACCCCAACCCATGCCAAATTCTTGACCTAACCCCTTCCCTCCAGCCAGAGGTGTAACTTGACCTGAATGCATTTTCTATAATACTGGTGTCTTCTTATGTAGCACAAGGGTCTTTGGGCCCCCTCAGGATCCTGGGCCCGGTAGTGACAGCCATCTTTGCACTCCCTATAGCTATGTCCCCATTTATATACTTTTATTAAAGCATTTAGGAGTTACATTTGAGATCTTAAATTCAGTGCTGTACAAGCAAAATTAACCTGGTAATTGGCTTAACACCTTGGAGCTCCGCTATGAAAGACAACCTGATTTAATAATGATGGAAAATACCGCTCTGCAGGATACTGTAACTATGTCAAGCAATACTTTCCCTTTAAGTGTCATGCTGAGTTGACAAGCTGAATGCAGATGTAATCCAAATCAGTAGTTAACAGCTATCAGAGTGATGATAAGCTCTCTTCTATACATTACACATAATCACAATGTTGAAGTGTAAATTAATCGGAATGGTCATTATTAAACTCGCGCTGCTCACATTCCCTCAGGAATGAAATGAAACCTGTACTTTAGATTCATTGAGCATCAAGAATACAGACTATGGGCTAGAAGATTTACATACAAGCCGGGAAAAAGGAGATATAAATGAAATGAGATAACATCAAGGGTCAATATAGGTAAGAATAAGCCTTTAATATATAATTTCAGTCCTTTGCCTTTTCGTGGATTACAAATACAAAAAAAAAAAAAAAACAGCTTCACTGAGGTGGATAAGTGGTTTTCTACTCATTCCTTCTATGAAGTCTATTACAGGATCCATGAGGGAAATTTAATAAGAAAGATTGGATTCTCCAGTCATCCACAGGAGAGAGTACCTTCCCCAGGGCTAAAGGTGAGTGACTGAATACTAGAGGATCAGTGTGCTTAGAATGGAATTTATCTCAAAGACGAATTTAATTTCTGGGCCACTAAAGGGACAAAACATTTATATATATATATATATATATATATATATATATATATATTAGAGATAAGCAAATCTTCAAAAATTCGCTTTGGCGAATAATCAACGAAGATTCATTCTTAATACGAATTTATTCGGACAAAGTTGCATTAAAACATAATCATTATTCTGCGAACATTCCTGCACAAATTACGAACATACAGTCTAAATGTTGTTAAAAGTACGCTACTGAACTGAGCACATAAGCATTAACGTACAAAGTGCATACGAATCCTTAGTATACTATTGTCTGATTGTGTCATATGCATGCACGCACAACGCTAGGCGTACAGTCCTCAGAGGCAGTCCATATGAGATAGAAAAGTAGGCCACTGCTAAAAAGTGATCACTGCTAGCTATCCGGCTAAGTGCATAATTTACCAAAAACACCATACAATAAGTGCATAATAGGACACATTGCAGTGCCTGAAAAAGAATACACACAATGGGCAAAAGTGCTTGAACGCTGCTGAACCTGTAAAAACATTATTGCTAAAATACTGTAAAGGCATAATTATGCAAACATTTTAGTGCAATCAATTTCACATTTGCAAGCATAATAGGCTCAGATATACGTTTGAGTCTCTCCTCATGGCAGCTTGGCATAAAACACTGGAACACATAGTCCAAAATTCAATTGTAATCTACGTGAGGTAATTTTGTAATCCAAACAGGTAACGTGTAATCCACATGGATAATATAAAATAGCAGCAACTTTGGAACCCTTTTTGCAAAGGGGGCTCCCAAATAACCTGAGAAGGGGGGGGAAAAGGAAAATAGGTGGGTGGAGTCCTGACAAGCCATGTCCATCTGGGTGAGAGTCAAACAGGGGGCAATAAAAACAAGATAAATAAAAAACGTGCCAACTAGCTCTCACTCGTCAGGTGCAGTCCATGTTGTGGCTCCCATAGGTCCAGTCCTGACCATGAAGTGTCCTTTAAGTCAGTCAGACAGAGACAGCCAATTGTAGAAGGGTTCTTCAGATGAGGGACCTGAAGTCCTCCTTGCTGCTACTTCTGCTAAACGACATAAGAGGATGCTCCTGCCTCCTGTAGGCCAGGCTGGCTACCATTGTTAACCCCCACTGCCCTCTGCTGCTTGAATTGGGACTTGAGGTGGTCACACTGGTGAGCGCTGCTGCCACTTGAGCCTTCATCTTTCCGGATCCTCCTGCCAGGACAGCAGAGGTAAGGATTTCTGGCTGCAGCGGTTCAGGCAAGGCTGCACCCAAGGAAAATCCGCCAGCTCCCCTAGCTACTGCTGATGCCATTTTCCATGGTAGCTGGTACTGAATCACCATGGGCTGGAAAGTCAAAGATGAGGTAGTCAGCTGACTCAGCTGACCCAGGTGAAAGGACTTTGGTGTTGGTTGCAATCCAGGGATTTCTCTCTGAAATGGAGGGTGCCATCTGCTGTCTCTTGTAGGCAGCACATTCGTCCTGCGGCTGCTGCATTATCCGGACAGGGCTTGGCTGGTGATGCAGTGACCAGGGGCTTGATCAGTAACGTTACCCCGGTAGCAAAGGGGCCTTTCAGGGATGCCATAGGGGTATATTCGACCTGATTCCCCACGTATAAGCTGTGACTGGCTTTGGGCAGGTAAAGCTGTTTAACAGACCTGCGGCACGAAGCACAAAGTACTCCTCCTCGTCATCTGCGAGGAAGCCACTGCCTCTCCCCACCAAAAACCAGATGATGGTTCCTTTGCGCCTTTCCAGCGTAGGGTCTCCCGGCCTCGGATGGTCAAGCTTTTAGATGACCCAGTCCTCCACCGCTTTCTTATAGTCCCATAGGGTCTGGGCGTGGGCTGTCACTGATGCAGGCACGATGGGATTCTGCCGCATGGAAGGTGTTCTCCTCCTAGGAGGTGGAGTGGATGCTCTAGGTGCCTCCGCCGCACAAGCAGGCACGGCAGACATCTCCGGTGCCCGTGTGATTCTCTGGGTCACTTGTGCCAATCTGATCTCTTCGGGCCTCTCCGGTGGTTCGGTGTCGCTACCCCACACATCTCTCCCCACTTGGGAGTAGGAAATGAAGAGGATTCGTAACAAATCTACGAAGCGGCGAATAGATTTGCTTATCTCATATATATATATATATATATATATATATATATATATATATATACTCTGAAGGTGATGCTCCTTCCTCTAGATTGTGCCCATTATTATTATTAAAAGCAGTATATATACATGCAATTACCTTCCAAGTCTTGGAATTTGCCTTATTCACTATTTGGATACGTCCAGATGGGAAGTACAGTATATCCTGTGCATATTCAGCAGCAGAAACTCCACATTGTATCTCGTAGATAAATGCAGCAGTAAATTCTGCACTAATTAGTGTGGATTTTGTTGTGGAAGTGAATATGCCACAGATTTTCCTCTCTGCATTGCAAAGGGTTAACTCTGCAAAGAAAACCTGCAGCATAAATTGACATGCTGAGGATTCAAAATCCCCACCACAGATGAAGTTATTCATGGATTCCATTGCAGAAATTTTCCGCAGCTTGTGGACATTTTTTTATTTTTTTTAAATTTCATCCACTTTGCTGCTACTATATCATGTTGCAGATTTTCCATACTCAGAGGGTTATTTATCAGTCTCAAATATGCCCAAGTTAGGCGCCTCTTCTTAATCTTGGCTGAACCACCATCAGCGATGGGGCTTTATCAGATCACTGAAGATCCAGGGGGTGCTGTTTTAGCATATGACCACACAACACGTGCTGCAATGTGACTGCACAGTGGCAAAGTACCACATGGCCATATGGACCACAGCTAGCTCTTTTTAAAAGTAATGAGACCTCACTGTTCAGTCAGTCTGCATTGTTAATGGCCATGTGGTATTGAAGGTGCCCATTAACAATGTAGGGCAACTAAATGGTCTGGTCTTTATTAATTAACAAGAGCTCCTGCACAACCCCTTTGCAACTGTGACACAAATGTGTCATGTGGTCGTACCCCATAAAATTATTTAACACCCCCCCAAAGTGAGAAGTATTTATTGTTCCCAATAAGTTGCATTTCTGTTCTTCTGTTCTCCCTTCTGTCTGGAGATGCCTTAGCCTAGGCCACTCCTCTTTGAAAATAGGGTGACCCACTGACATTCTGCAAGGTCTTTGAAGAACCCAGCTGGACAGCTTCTACTACCTCTTCTTTGCTTCAACTCCACCAGGTCACTCTTACTGTGGGACAATATGCAATATAGTTCTGTACCCTCAACTCAGAGCACTGAGTTGAGGGTACAGAACTATACAACTAAGCATCTGATTGGGGAGTTCAGTTGACCACTTATCTGGTAAGCTACTGCTAGACATCAAATTGGATTTTCCCTCGGTTTGCAATAAGCAAACCAATGTTGAGTAAATTAATCAAATCCTGGTCAACTGTCTTCAACACCACTTCTAAACATCACAATGATAAGGTTGTTTTGCTCCCTTGGGTGGTATTTTCCTACAGCAACAATTCTAGTGAGTCTACTAGTGGTCCATGGCCATCACTTCTCTGCTCACTCAATCCATGTCTCCAGGCTCTGGTGGCACAGAGCTGTGTCACCAAAGTAGCTCTGTCCATACCTGATGGCCTGATTCTTGCCAGTTAGGACTCACTATATCTGCCTGTAGGGCATACATGTGCTCCCTCAACATCTTAAAGGGCCAGTGCACATGCACCTTAATATTCACCAGCCAATGGTTGTTCATCATGAGTGTGTGAAGGTGCCTGAGCAATAGTTTCTAGTCTGCTAGGGACCTGAAAAGGTGTGGTCTTCTATGTTTGTCTGCTTGTTTACTGACTGTAAACTTTACAAAACAATCTGAAAACTTATAAGATGCAATAATCGGGTCTCTACCTTAAAGCTACACTGTATAAGCAGTTGCTCTTGCTTCCACCTTCTTTCTTTAGAGATTGTAAATGCTCATAATGCAGGGACTTGCCTTCTATGGCGTCCGGTTGAATCTGTAAGCTCATGTAGTTTATTGCATTTGTTTTTATTTTGTTCATGTTATGTATTTAAACCTATTTGTATTTTAGATTGTACAGCGCACTGGAAGTTGAAAGTGCTATAAAATCAGCAGGTTAGGTAAGAGAATTGGCTGAGCAAGGGGCCCAACAAGCCCTGATCAATAATATCTTGCAGTATGCAGTGTTTCCTCTGGACTGCTTTACACATTCTGTAGCTAAGTCATGAGCTCATCTGAGACAAGCTGCCATTGCCTTGCAATTTAGATGTCAATCAGTGCTCATAGATGGCATAATTTACTGTCATGAAAAATATGTTTAACATTTCATTCAGTTCTGTTTTGCATTTGGTTGACCCTTTCTTTTAAAGAAATAGAACAAAAAATTCTCACTGACTCAAAATTCAGTGCATAATTTATCTTAGATAAAAAAAATCATATTCTATTTAATGGGAATGAACATTTTTATTAATGTAATCTTTTTGAAGCCTTTTCCATAATGATGGTATATTCATTATATAAGTTCAATGCACATCTCAACATTGAAATTCTGTCCCTTTACTTAATATATTACCAGAAGTTAACCATCATGCTCTGTTGTCAACTGTTCTCTGTCACATTTATTGTTTGCATTCATTCAATCATTATATTATGCCCTTGTGCAAAATTATGATTTTGTGGACAACATGAACAGCAAAACTAATAATATTTCATAATGAAACAAAGGTGTAACTTGAACTTAGTTGGCCCCAACACAAAATCTGTAACAGGAATTTTCAATTGCAATTTATAGTACTGTTGTGCTCTTATATGGATGTGACATTGGGCCACTGGATACAAGTTCCAATGGCCACCTGCAACTATGGCATACACTTACAGTATGCCCATTAAACTGCACACAGTGGAATCATTTTTATAGGAATAATCTTCACAGATATTTCACAGACCCTAGAAAATGCACAATTTTCTCACTATTGTGTTTTCACAATGATAAGGTTACCACAGTAATATCACATTAATATGATAATAAACAAAGTGATGTCACAGTAAAAGGATAATAAACACTGTGATGTCATAGTACATAAATAATCAACTCTGTGAAGTCACAAGAAAATTGTTATTGCACAGGGTGATATATGGGAATAATGTGCTCAGTAATATTACAGACCAGAGTTAACTTAACCCATTAGTGACCACCAAAACGCTTTTTTTATGGTCGTCACTAAGGATCCTTACAGTGCCCCAGTATAAGCATTGCACAGGTCTCCCATGCGACAGAAAGTGGGGACTTGGCACTCACATGAGAGCTGAGCTCTTGCTCTAACAGTCCGGACCAGCAGAAGGGCTGTTTATCCCTTTGATACCATGGTTAATAGCAACCCTGACATCTAAGTGGTTACAGAGGGAGAAGATTCCCTCTTTCTCCTGTCGGCACCGTGTGAATGATAGAATGGAGTGCTGATGTCTGTGCACAGTAGATTGGGACCTAATGAAGGCTCAGGCATGTTAGTATAGCAGTGACAGAATAGTACATTGCAATGCAATGTATTTTAGAAGTGATCAAAAATTGCCTATTAAAGTCTGCTTGCGGGAGTACTAAATAGTGAAAAAAAGTTTTAAAAAATGTTATTAAATTAAAAAATTCCAAATTAAAAATACACTTTTTTCCATTAACAAAAGTTCATCAATGTAAAAAATTGCTAAGATAAAATCCCCTCCACATCTTTGGCATTGTTATAACCATAGTGTCCACCACTACACAATTATCATGTAATTTATTCAGTATGGTAAAAAAAAACAAAAAGCAGAATTGTTGTTTTTTACTTATTTGTCACCAAAAAAATTAAATAAAAAGCAACCCAAAAAGTTTTATTTACCCCAAAATTATACTGATTGAAAGTTGCCCCACAAAAATAAAGCTCCATAAAATAAAAAAAAAAGTTATGGGTCTTTGGATGCAGTAATTCAAAAACATAAAATAACAGTACTGAGATAAACAGCCTTATAATACAAGAATAATGCACAGAATTATATTTTGCAATTGTCTCCTATAAAAATGAATGTAACAAGTCATTATTTTGTGTGGGGTTCGTGGTTTGCTCCAATCCACTGCACACAGAAAGTAGAGGAGACTTTCATTCACTCAAAAGCAGCACCAGGATCATGGAGGACATTACAGAGAAGTACTGACCTGTAAGAATGTGAATAAAGCACATGACCTGAGATATACACTTCCTATTTTGCTGCAGTAGTCTCTTTGTCTGTGTTTGTCTAACTCAGCTCTTGTTTTTTCCTCCCCCTCTCCTCTCTATAGACTTGAATTAACATTTTTAACAAAATCCTTCAGTGAGCTGCTCTGTCCTGGCCAGCTTCAAGAGAATTTTCAAAGAGATAAGCATTTAGCAAGATATTACAAAAGTCTCTTATGGTTGCTTGTACTATTGATTTATGCAAAGTTGTAAAGTTGTTAGTGTGAAAAGTTAGTTTGTGAAAAGTTAGTGACCATTTAAGCAATGGGTGGATCAACAAAGCTCAATAGAGGGACATCATGAGAAGGCTGTGTGAGACTGCATGTAAGTGGTATGTACAGTGCCTTACGAAAGTATTCGGCCCCCTGGAACTTTTCAACCTTTTGCCACATTTCAGGCTTCAAACAAAAAGATATAACATTTTAAATTTTTGGTGAAGAATCAACAACAAGTGGTTCACAGTTGTGAAGTGGAACGAAATTTATTGGATCATTTAAACATTTTTTGTAATAATAAAACTGAAAAGTGGGGCGTGCGAAAATTATTCGACCCATTTACTTTTAGTTCAGAAAACTCACTCCAGAAGTTCATTGAGGATCTCTGAATGATCCAATGTTGTCCTAAATGACTGATGAAGATAAATAGAATCCACCTGTGTGTAATCAAGTCTCCGTATAAATGCACCTGCTCTGTGATAGGGTTCTGTTTAAAGCACAGAGAGCATCATGAAGACCAAGGAACACACCAGGCAGGTTCGTGATACTGTTGTGGAGAAGTTTAAAGCCGGATTTGGATACCAAAAGATTTCCCAAGCTTTAAACATCCCAAGGAGCACTGTGCAAGCAATCATATTGAAATGGAAGGAGTATCAGAGCACTGCAAATCTACCAAGACCCAGCCATCCCTCTAAACTTTCATCTCAAACAAGGAGAAGACTGATCAGAGATGCAGCCAAGAGGCCCATGATCACTCTGTATGAACTGCAGAGATCTACAGCTGAGGTGGGAGAGTCTGTCCATAGGACAACAATCAGTCCAACACTTCACAAATCTGGCCTTTATGGAAGAGTGGTAAGAGGAAAGCCATTTCTCAAAGATATCCAAAAAAAGTCATGTTTACAGTTTGCCACAAGCCACCTGGGAGACACACCAAACATGTTGAAGAAGGTGCTCTGGTCAGATGAAACCAAAATCCAACTTTTTCGAAACAATGCAAAACGATATGTTTGGCGTAAAAGCAACACAGCTCATCACCCTGAACACACCATCCCCACTGTCAAACATGGTGGTGGCAGCATCACGGTTTGGGCCTGATTTTCATCAGCAGGGACAGGGAAGATGGTTAAAATTGATGGGAAGTTGGATGGAGCCAAATACAGGACCATTCTGGATGAAAACCTGTTGGAGTCTGCAAAAGACCTGAGACTAGGACGGAGATTTATCTTCCAACAAGACAATGATCCCAAACATAAAGCAAAATGTAAAATGGAATGGTTCAAAAATAAATGTATCCAGGCCTTAGAATAGCCAAGTCAAAGTCCAGACCTGAATCCAATTGAGAATATGTGGAAAGAGCTGAAAACTGCTGTTCACAAATGCTCTCCATCCAACCTCAAAGAGCTTGAGCTGTTTTGCAAGGAAGAATGGGTAACAATTTCAGTCTCTAGATGTGCAAAACTGATAGAGAAATACCCCAAGCGACTTGCAGCTGTAATCGCAGCAAAAGGTGGTGCAACAAAGTATTAATGCAAGGGGGCCGAATAATTTTCCACTTTTCAGTTTTATTATTACAAAAAAAGTTTAAATGATCCACAAAATTTCGTTCCACTTCACAATTGTGACCCACTTGTTGTTGATTCTTCACCAAAAATTTAAAATGTTATATATTTTTGTTTGAAGCCTGAAATGTGGCAAAAGGTTGAAAAGTTCCTGGGGGCCGAATACTTTCGCAAGGCACTGTATTTGTAGAAGCTGTAGCAAGTGTGTGTGACATGTTTAGAGTCTGTCCTGGGGTATGTAAATATTTTGTAGGTTCCAGTTAGGTGTTTGTTCTTTTTTTATTGCATACTCTGGATAGGTGTTTGAGGTCTCTATTTGTCTAGAGAGTCTGGTCTCGTTTTTTTTTTTTTTTCAGATCTAGTTAGGCACAGTTAGGCAGAGTCTAGTCTGGATTTTGTAGTTGTGATGCCATTTCACTTTTCACTTCTGGCAGCAGAAAGGCTAGGTATACCTCTGGTTGAAAGTGTGGATAGATTTAACCAAGACTCTTCTGCTAATGACGAGGCATAGTTCAGCCTTTTATAGTACATGAGATTTTGAACACTATAAGGCCTGTTTCACACGACAGTATTTTTTGCGGGCTCCGATCCGCATTTTTCACATGAAAAATGCGGACCCATTCATTTCTATGGGTCCGCAAAAAATACTGAGAGCATACTGCAGGGCTGGCCAACCTGTGGCTCTCCAGCTGTTGCAAAACTACAACTCCCAGCATGCCCAGTCTGCCTACAGCTATCAGCCTACAGCAGGGCATGGTGGGAGTTGTAGTTTTACAACAGCTGGAGAGCCTCAGGTTGGCCAGCCCTGGCATACTGTGTGCTGTCCGCATCCATATGCCCGTTCCGTAGCCCCTCAAAAAAAATAGAACATGTCCTATTCTTGTCCGTTTTGCGGATAAAGATAGGCATTGTTATAATGGATCCGCAAAAAAAACAGATGCCATACGGACGCCATCCGTTTTTTTTGCGGATCCGTATTTTGCAGACCGCAAAACACAACGTTCGTGTGAAAGAGGCTTAAGGGTTGGTTCACACATAGGTATTTTTACCAGTTTTTGGGGCAGTTAGTGAGCCAAAGCAAGAAATGGGTTGGAAGGGAATGAAAAAAGTAAAGGCGAGACTTATACATATCCTTTCTGCTGAATCAACTTTTAAGCTTGGCTGAAGTGCCACACAACTGCCAGAAAAAAACTACCACAAAACCTATGTGTGGACTTACCCTAAAGATGCCTTCACAAGCTGATTTTTTTTTCTTTGTTGAAAATTTCTGTCACTGAAATCAGTTTCTTCAACTAAATAGGGTTGTTTTTGCAATTACATTGATTTCTGCAAGCCCCATTCAGATTGAAAGGAACTGATTTTCAGTTGCAGAAGTTTCACCAACAAAATGTGCCACATGTGAATATATACTAATGTTTTTCCTCATTTGGAAGTTAAAATAATTCAAAAAATGTGCATCTTTTTTCTGAGCATGTACATGGGATATATACTTTTCTATTTTTAATAGAGCCAAGTGCCACTGAAATAGATTTTCAGTGGCATACCCAGATATTTCTCTTTCTATTGCAGCTATTTTTATATAATTTGGGGTACTCTGGGGTAGAATTTACTGGCTGAAAAAAAATCGCTTAAAAAATATATTTTATTAAAGATACTATTAAAACCCCATGTAACCCTATTTCAAGCTGGGATCAGTCGAGGGCATCTGAACATCAAACAATTGTGGTATTAGATGACAACCTCAACTAGTCCCAAAAGTGCCTCCTTATTTGCTGTGGAGTTCTCAATTCGAATGTGCTCCACCATATAGCGAGATTAAGGAAACATATAAAGGAGAGGAAGGTGATGTGGAGATGTGAAGGGTATATAGTGCTCCATTGCAGTGGTCTCCGAATTTCTGGAATGGGGCAGAAATCAATCCCTTCCAGCTGTTGAGAGAACCACTATATAGATAGCAAACGGCAAAAAAATCTGTGAACTGCTAGATATGGTCCTATACCATAACAGCAACCATGGGGTGTGGACTTGGCAAAAATGCCCGACCCCTGTATCGCTCCCTATGGTCACCCTATCCTACACACCTAACTCCTAGTTAGTGCATACACATATTGTTGTGAAGATCCATATCACTCGACGATGCCGGGATTTCATCAGGAGTGAAGAACCTGGATCTAAACTGACTAACAGACCCCAAGCTAGATCTGCACTAACGAGCCCCACTCACAGTTGATGTGCTGCGAGCATGACATAAACCATCCAACACTGTGGCGTCTGGGGTAGAAATATATGTATAGTTTGCAACATTCTTTATTTTTTTTAATAATTTTTTTTCTAGTCATTTATTTATTTTGCATGTATTTCATTTTACATATACTATGCCCCTATATTGTCATAAAAGACCTTTGGGGAGCATTTTAATATTACATTATTTCTTATTGCCAATTTCCCCTGCAGCGGGAGGACTAATTTTCATGCAGCTGCAGATTCAGCAAGACATTTAAAAACATCTAAACATAGTTGTATGTGCACTGACCAGATATTTTAAGATTTGTGTGGTCCACAAAGTGGTTAAAAAAAGGTTACATATCTTCTTTGAAAAACACATAGTACCATTTTTCTTCCTATAAGATGCACCAGCCCATAAGACGCACCTAGGTTTTAGAGGAGGGCAATAAGAAAAAAATATTTTTGATTAGACCTCAAGTCAGACCATCAATCAGATCCCAGTTTTAATGAGACACATCAGCCCCCATGCCTCTCATTGGCCCCCAGCCACAGAGCACATAAAATAAAAAAAAAACACTTACCTCTCCTGCTACGGACACTGCAGCTCCTCACAGCCGACGATCTTCTTCCTCCTGCGGCGGCTGTGACCTGACACGCACAGCGCAAGGTCACAGAGCCCCCTCACGGTACTAATGAGGTGGGGTAAATACTAATGAGCGCTTCTATAATGGAAACACTCATTAGTATTCACCCCATAAGACGCTGGGACACCCCCCCCCCCAAAAAAAAATGCATCTTATGAGACGAAAAATACTGTATATTGTTATTAACACAGAATATTTACCCAGGAATCTGTCGGTTTGCCAAAGGGAATCAGCAAGTTTATGACCTCAAGCGCATTGAAATCCATCCATATTCCGTCTCTGGAATACGTATTTTCATCCTTAAGTAATTTGTCTGAATTTATTTGTGTATTCCTTCCTTCTTGCATGTTTGATATACTCCCATGTCCCATAAACTAGGACATGCTGTTTATTTCAAGTACTGACAGAAAATAAACACAGTACAAGTACATGTCATATACGGATTGCGTATATGGATTTCGGCAACTTGGTTTATGTCATTCAAGGGTAGTTTTTGTGTTTCTCTGGATCAGCTGAGTTTCTAAGTAGGAAAGGTTAAAATTTTATATTTACAACCATCTATCATGTCCAAGTGCAGAAATAAACAATAGTACTACTAGGGTATTATAGATAATGGATCAGTATGTCAACCATAGCCCTTGGCTCCCTTTAGACAATACACAGTAAATTGTTTCAACCTTTATTCCCCTGGGATCCAAGCCCAATTTGGTAAGAACAGAACATTAAAGGGAATGTGCTTAGAATACAAGCATTTATATGTTCTCCTATACCAACAACTGGGCTATCACTGCCAGCTATCGATTGCAAGGATCTGACCAGAACATTTCAGTTAACAGTGTGTACAGCTGAACTTCCTCAAAGGTGCAATAAATTCAGCAACAGATCTGCTAAAATATTGCTTGTATAAATTGCTCGGAGCTAAATTATGGCAGAGAGGGGATATTTGGGCTGTCTTTATTACACACACCACAAACATTTCAGTGGTTTAATTACATTGTTGGATCCACAACTGAAAATCTCCTCCATAGGAAGTGCACCTGGTAAAAAGGACATTTTATCCAAATTACACCAATGAAAGTGCTGCATGTCTTCATTCAAGCCCCCTTTATAAAACTGAAATCATTGTATTTTACAAAACAAAATGATCATTTTTTACATGCTGTTATTTTCCTACTACAATCTTCTTGAATGTCTTCTATCGCTATTGAACACATTTATAGACTAAAAAAAAAGTTTCCCTTTGCAGAATCAATAGCATTCCTGAAAAAGGGGCAATGATTAAATGGAAGCCCTAGTTCAATGCACCAGAAAACAAATGACTAATAAATAGTTGTTATAAGATATTTACAAAGCAATCAGTCTGGAAAAAGTGCTCATGCACTTGTTAATTCAACCATTTTTCCACAGTAGCTGTTCTTGATGCAATTCACTTTTTTTGTTAAGTACCAGGCTTGCAATGTGAACTACAGTACCTGTCCAATCATGCCATTCATAGATCAGCACAGACAGCATGCACTTCTTATATGTATGCATGCTCACCTTCCTATTTTCCACTGCCAGTATCAACAAAAATAGTAGTCAACCTTTAATGATGGCAAGGGTCCACAAAAGCTAAAATAAAACTAAAAACAAATTTGCATTACATATATCATAGAAATTTTATTTGTTTTCTTAAGTCCACATTTTCATTTTTCCATTACTCTAGTTATATTGCACATAAACTGTATGTATAGCTTATACAAGCATTCAGAAATAAAGAACTGGAAGCTATTGCCAATAGCAAAACATTGCATAGAAAAAAAATTCAGCAGCAGGAGCAGGTAGTTACACGTTTATATATCCTTGATGGTATCTGAAAATGGCAGCCTGCCAACACTTATTACAACCATTAATAGATGCAGTTATGGAACTTCGAAATAATAGTGTATTGGTTTATTACTGAGTAATATTCAGCATAACAGCATAAATTAAAATGGTGGTGATTACTGGATGAAGTGATGAATACTAAAGTACATTATTGAATAAAAATAAACGTTTAAATAAATAATACGGCATGTTCAAATGTAACAGAAGAGATCTTAATACCGGGTGTGCGGTACAAAATGTAGAGAGCTTATGAATTAAAGATAACCCAATAACCAGGCACTTATCTAGAGAAACATGTGCCAGGCATTCATGTAAAACTGCAATTACTTATTAGGCCATGACTTGCACTACCATTAGCAGCTGACAAGATGAAGTAAGCAGGATCAAAAGTTTTCTTTCACGCTGCTCCAGAAAGTCTGACTAGAAAGACAATGATCATTCTTGAGAAGGTAATAAAATATACTACACTTTAAGTTGCCATTTTACTGTACAAGTTTTGTATTCTGTTGATCCAGAAGAAGCTTAACCCTTTCACGACCGGAGGTTTTTTCGTTTTTGCGTTTTCGTTTTTTGCTCCTTGCCTTCATACAGCCATAACTTTTTTATTTTTCTGTTCACATAGCTGTATGAGGGCTTGTTTTTTGCGGGACAAGTTGTACTTTCAAACGCCACCATTTATTATTGCATATGGCGTAGTGGGAAGCGGGAAAAAAATTCCAAATCGTGTGAAATTGCAAAAAAACCCCTATTCCGCTACAGTTTTCCGGGTTTTTTATTTACGGTGTTCGCTGTTCATTAAAACTGACCGTTATAAAGTTGGTTTTTGTTTTGTTTTTTTTTTGGGTCGTCATATCTTTAAACTTTTATATTTTTTTATTTTTTATATATTTTTTAACATTTTTTTTAATTTTTTTTTATTATTTGAAAGCTCAAATATGAGCTAATATATTGTACTTTTTATTTTTTCACTATGAGCAATCTCTGATTTTTAATCTTGAATTAAAACTCATGATTGCTCATTTCTTATCCTGGCCTGCCATCTAGTGGCCAGAATAAGAATTGCACTTTGAAAGCTGTAATCCTCACCAGTGAGGATTACAGCTTTCATAGAGTGTACAGACGGCCCGATGGCCAATCGGGTCGTCTGTACATCACCCGGAAGCGAACCGCTTCCGGGTTCAGACGCCACCGGAAGTCTTCAGAAGGGCCCACAAGGAATAAGAAGCCCATCGGAAGACGCCGCCGATTGCGGTAAGTAGCCGCAAGTCTCTGCTGTTAAAAACATGTCCCCGCACAGCCCAAGCGCCGTACATGTACGACGCCGGTCGGGAAGGGGTTAAAATGGTTGTCTGGCTAATAAATTTAAGGGAAAAAAAATGAAAATCTACCCAGTTATATATTCCTTTAGTGTTCCTACTAGATTACTGCTTTATGTCTACAATAGCTTTTTGGCAGACACAGCCAAGACACATGCTCTAAGGTCGCAAGTTGAACACAGAATAGCATTCTTTGATGTCCTCAGCAAAAGGACTTGCCTGAATCCTGCCCCTGATTGGCTGGCTATCAGGACAAGTGTCCTCCTTCTCTCTCAGTGTCATGTGATACTTCATGTTCATCCTCCCTCTAATCTATTGCGCCAGTTTTCATAATAAAATGGTGCTGAGTTCTGTTTTTGCAAAATTTGTCTGATGCTAATCTCCAAAACTTCAGATTTGTTTGGCAGACAAATTTTGGTGAAATTTGTAATGAATCTGACTAGCTTAGAACTGATTCGCTCAACTCTACTCCTGGGCCAATGTTCCACCTCTGTGTTGGAGACAAAAGAGTTTCTTGTTACCCAGTATCAAAGTGAACAAATTAGGGCTGGAATTTTCTCTTAAAGGGTTTCTGTCACCAGTTTTTTCAGTATGAATCAGGCTGACATTAGGGATGTGCTAATGTCACCTGATTCCAAATATATATCTGTTTTATTTACTGGTGCCCCCATTTTTATATAAAATGAACTTTTATTTTATGCTAATAAGGCCTCTAGGTGCAAGGGGCATTACCCCTGCTCCTAGAGGCTCTGTTGATTGACAGGACCAGGCAGAGAAGAAACACGTCATTCACCATAGCTTGCAAGGACCTTCAATGATGCCATGGCCATGTGATCAGTCACATGGTTAGGATCACACAAACAGCCTGTCTCCTCCTAAACCATGTGACTAATCACATGGTCATGACATCATTGAAGGTCCTTGCAAGCTATGGTGAATGGAGTGTTTCTTCTCTGCCTGGTCCTGTCAATCAACAGAGCCTCTAGGAGCAGGGGTAACGCCCCTTGCACCTAGAGGCCTTATTAGCATAAAATAAAAGTTCATTTTATATAAAAATGGGGGCACCAGTAAATAAAACAGATATATATTTGGAATCAGGTGACATTAGCACATCTCTAATGTCAGCCTGATTCATACCGAAAAAACTGGTGACAGAAACCCTTTAAAGGGCCCCATAGAAGTTTATTACCCTGGATCAGGTTTAAAGTATAAAAAAGAGATGCAAAACTTACTAGAGATGGTCATCTATGGTACACAAAAACATATTCTTCTTACTTCCTTTATGAAGTGGGTTCAATTCACATTAGGCAAGGAAACCAAAGTTAGGGGACTGTGCTGCTCTCCACAATCCACAAATAAGGAGGGTAAGTCTGAGTCCATATCCTTCCTCCAATTCTCCTTCCTTATGCTGCCTAGCACTGCTACTATGTCCACATTCAATCAACTTATAATTAGTCATGATCGAGCACCCCGATGTTCGGGTGCTCGGGTGCTCTGACCAAACACTAGTTGGTGCTCGATTGCTCGGCCGAGCACAGGAGTATAATGGAAGTCAATGGGAGAAGACCAGGCACCCCCTGCTCGGATGAGGGGAGGGTGTCTGGTCCACAGGGAAACATCAGAAAAAGGTGGAAACACCACAGAAATGGTTAGGGAACAGCATGGGCAGGATGTCTGGATGCATCTTGGACACCGAAGTCGCTGCTAATGAACATGATGGCCGACTATTACACCACTTTTACGGAATGACAAAAATACCCCTCCAAAAACCCAAGATAACATTGATTTTACAGGAAATATTGTTAGGAAACATAGATTTACTTGTACGTTAAGTGCTGCCAAAGTGCTGCCAAAAATTACACGGATGAGGCACTCCCATGCAACAGGTATATCATATAAAGGAGGGCCTCATTTACATTGTGGTATAATTATGGGATTCCGACACTCATAAAGCCTATGCACTAAGGGAAAGGGCTGCCAAAAATTACAAGGATCAGGCACTCCAATACACCCGTTATTACACATAAAGTAGGGCATCAGACACACCCATGAAAAAATTATCATTGATGGCCTGCTGCTGACACTCAAAAACAATAGGGGTGACATGCTGCTGCTGCGCAGACCGTCCAAAAAATTTAAGAGTGACACTCTGCTGCCGAGCTGACCGAAAAAAAAAATTTAAGGGACACATGCTGCTGCCACCTCACCGCTAAGAGTCGCTGACAACTGTTTCTTTTTTTGCCATCCGTCGCAGGAGGCCGGGGCCCCCCCAGCGGCGTGTGCTGCGTCGGCTGTTCCACTCTCGCTCTACGTGGTAATTCCAGGTCCAATAGCGTTTATCTAAGTTGCTGCACTTAAAAAGCTCTTAGTTTGATCTTGGGATCGAGTTGGCTGTCTGCAGAGAGGTGAGTTACGACCTATTGGAGCCCCTGCCTCTTGACGCCTCCCCGATGCTGTTCGTTGAGTGTCCCGGGGTCCGGAATCGTTTACTTAAAAAATTAGAGTGATCAAACTAAGCCGGGTCGGCTCAATACTTGAGCTCTGAATAATGGAATAGGACTCCTTGCTGCTACCACAACACTTTATCAAACTGTCCCAAATTTAAGGTTGACACGCTGATGCCAAGCTGACCGTCCCAAAAATTTAAGTGTGACATGCTAATGCCAAGCTGATCGTCGAAAAAATTATATTCTTGATGTGACATTCTGCTGAAGAGCAGACCGTTAAAAATTTTCAAGTGTGACACGCTAATGCCGAGCTGACCGTCCAAACAAATTATATTCTTGATGTGACATTCCGCTGAAGAGCAGATCGTTAAAAATTTTCAAGTGTGACACTCTAATGCCGAGCTGACCATCCAAAAAAATTATATTCTTGATGTGACATTGCTCAGAAGAGCAGACCATTAAAAATTTTCAAGTATGACACGCTAATGCCAATCTGACCATCAAAAAAATTATATTCTTAATGTGACATTCTGCAGAAGAGCAGACTGTTAAAAATATTTAAGTGTGACACGCTAATGCCAAGCTGACCTTTGAAAAAATGATATTCTTGATGTGACATTCTGCAGAAGAGCAGACCATTAAACATATTTAAGTGTGACATGCTAATGCCAAGCTGACCTTTGAAAAAATTATATTCTTGATGTGACATTCTGCAGAAGACTAGACCGTTAAAAATATTTAAGTGTGACACGCTAATGCCAAGCTGACCATCGAAAAAATGATATTCTTGATGTGACATTCTGCAGAAGAGCAGACCGTTAAAAATATTTAAGTGTGACACGCAAATGCCAAGCTGACCGTACGAAAAATTTAAGGGTGACACTCTGCTGCTGAGCTGACCGACAAAAAAATTTAAGGGAGACATGCCACTTAGCTGAATGTCTGAAACATTAGAAGTGACATGTAGCAGAGCTGAGCATGTAAAACATTATAGTTGAGTGCCTGCTGGTGAGCTGACAGGCCAAAAAATTATGTTGCAGGCCAAGCTGGTGAGCTGACCGGCTAAAAAATTCGGGTGCAGGCCCAGCTGGTGAGCTAAGCGTGTTAAACATTATGGTTGAGTGCCTGCTGGTGAGCTGACAGGCCAAAAAATTATGTTGCAGGTCCAGCTGGTGAGCTGACCGGCTAAAAAACTCGGGTGCAGGCCCAGCTGGTGAGCTAAGCATGTAAAACATTATGGTCGAGTGCCTGCTGGTGAGCTGACAGGCCAAAAAATTATGTTGCAGGCCCAGCTGGTAAGCTAAGCGTGTAAAACATTATGGTTGAGTTCCTCCTGCTGGTGAGCTGACAGGCCAAAAAATTATGTTGCAGGCCCAGGTGCTGAGCTGACCGGCTAAAAAATTTGGGTGCCGGCCCAGCTGGTGGACTTCGAGGGCAGCCTAATAAGCTGTTTCAGATGATGGAGGAAGAGGAGGAAGAGGACGAGAAGAGGAAGGGGTACATGATAATACAGAGTATTCAATACACCCTAAAAGCCAGATTTAAGGTTCCTTCATGATAAACAGCTTTCCTCTGGTGGAGTAGAGAGGTCAGGGGCAATCCAGGCCTTGTTCATTTTGATAGGCGTCAACCTGTCAGTATTGTCAGTTGCCAGGCGGATGCGCTTATCGGTAATTATGTCCCCAGCGGCACTAAATACCCGCTCAGACAAAACGCTGGCGGCAGGGCAGGCCAGCACCTCCAAGGCTTAGAGCGCCAGTTCGTGCCACGTGTCCAGCTTAGACACCCAATAATTATACGGCACAGAGGGATCGCTGAGGACATTGACACGGTCAGCTACGTACTCCTTTGCCATCTTCCAAAACTTTTCCCCTGTCACACTAGGCCGCTCATCAGGGTGAGGCTGCTGGCGGGGTGTCATAAAACTGTCCCAGGCCTTGGAGAGTGTCGCCTTGCATTTGTTGGAACTACTGTGTGTTTCTCTCGTCTCCCCTCCTCGGGTGGCCAAGGAACTACGCACTCTGCTGCCAGCATTGTCATATGGAAATTTGTGGAGCAATTTTTCGACAAGGGCTTTCTGTTATTGCACCATTTTACTTGTCCTCTCCACCACAGGAATGAGAGATGAGAAGTTCTCTTTATAGCGGGGGTCGAGAAGTGTGAACAACCAGTAATCCGTGTTGCCTAATATGCATATAACGCGCGGGTAATGGCAAAGGCAGCCTAGCATGAAGTCAGCCACATGTGCCAGAGTCCCAACAGACAAGGCTTCGCTCTCCCCACCAGAAGTATGACTCTCAATATCCTCCTCGTCCTCTTCCTCCTCTTCTGCCCATCCACGCCGAAGAGATGGTGTAAACGTAGTATGCCTACCCTGTGTAGCGGTGGCAACCGTCTCTTCCTCCTCCTCCAATTGGCGTTGAGAAAAGGAATCGAGGGTGCTCTGGCTATCACCCTGTGTAGGGTCTTCCCCCATTTCCACCTCTTCCACACGCAGAGCACTGGCCTTTATTGTGAGCAGCAAGCTTTTTAGTAGACACAGAAGTGGGATGGTTACGCTGATAATGGCATTATCGCCGCTCACCATCTGTGTAGATTCATCAAAGTTGCGTAACACCTCACAGAGGTCAGACATCAATGCCCACTCGTCGCTTGTAAAGAGCAGAAGCTGACTAGAAAGGCGCTGACAATGGTATTCTACTACTGCTCTCTGCTGCTCACAAAGCCTACTCAACATGTGTAAGGTGGAATTCCATCGCATGCTCAGGTCGCACAGCAGTCGGTGAGCCGGCAACCACAAGCGCTGCTGCAGGCTTGCCAGGCCGACTGAAGCTGTCGATGACTTGCAGAAATGGGCACACAGGCGACGCACCTTCACAGTAGCTAAGACAAATTGGGGTAGGTTTTCAGAAACCGCGGAACCACTAATTTAAATACATGGGCCAGGCATGGTATGTGTGGGAGGTTGGCCAGCTCCAAAGCCACTACCAAGTTGTGGCCGTTATCGGATATAACCATGCCTGGCTGTAGGTTGACTGGCAAGAGCCACAGCTCAGCCTGTTCCCTTATGCCATGCCACAGCTCTGCGGCGGTGTGCTGTTTGTCACCCAGGCAAATAAGCTTCAGCACGGCCTGTTGCCGCTTACCGACTGCTGTGCTACACTGCTTCCAGCTACTGACAGAAGTCTGAGTGGTGCTGCAAGATGGCAATTCTGCATGGGAAGAAGTGGAGGAGGAGGTGGAGGAAGAGAAGGAGGGGTTGCAGCTGCTACTATAGGTGGCAGCGGAAATCCGGATGGAAGTAGGGCCCGCAATCCTCGGTGTGGGTAGCACCTGGACATCCCAGGGGACGACTCGCTTCACCCAGTGTGCCATCAGGGAAATGTAGCATCCCTGGCCATAAGCGCTTGTCCATGTGTCAGTTGTTAAGTGGACCTTGCCAGTACCTGCGTTGGTCAGGGCCCAGGTCATGCTTCTGGAGACATCCTGGTGTAAGGCAGGGACGGCACACCGGGAAAAATAGTGGCGGCTGGGGACTGCGTAACGAGGGACAGCCACTGCTATAAGGCTACGAAAGGCCTTGGTGTCCACCAGCCTAAACGGCAACATTTCCAGGGCCAGCAACTTGGAAAGTTGCGCGTTTAGAGCTATGGCCTCCAGGTGGGTGGCAGGGTATTTTCGCTTGCATTCAAATGTCTGCGGTAAGGACATTTGAATGCTGAGCTGGGACATTGAAGTGGACGTGCTGGCTGATGTTTCCTGCGAAGGTCCAGGTGCAGGGCGGGAGGCATCTGGGCCTGCGTCTTGGACAGCACGTAACAGAGGGGAAGAGGAGACAGTGATGTGACCTGCAGACACAGATCGTGGACCCAGGCATTCATCCCACCTTTTAGGGTGCTGACATGTGTCGGATGATGCTGGTGGTGGTCAGGTTGCTGTTGTTTACCCATGCGTAACACCATGTGTAAGCAATAATGGCCTGTGGTCATGTGAAAATAGTATTAACAAACAACTTGGTACTAACCTCGTCTGGTTCCAGTACTACGTTGAAGTTTTCAAGCTAAGGCAACTGGTGTCTAAACATAACATCAGGCCTGGCAGCCTAATTAAAAGGAAATCATCCTGCCATGATATTTGAGGTTTATATTTTCTTGGCTTGTTTATTCCTGAGAGCAATCCCGAACGGAACCTAGTTCTTGATTACACTCCTGCCTTGTCCTTCAAATTGTTTCCTTGGTACCTGTTGTTCTACTCTGAGTTCTTACCTTTGGCTCTGTTTCTGACTATGCTACTTTCTTATCCTTTGACCTGTGGCTTTCCTGACTGCACTCCTGGTGATGTCTCTTGGCTCTGTTCCTGATGGTATTACCACTGTAGCAGCACTACTGTTGCCAATCCATGACCATTCTAGGAGCCATAACTTGTGAATCTTCCATCAAGCCCCTTGTGGGGTTAAGGATGGAAACCAAGGTATACCTTAGACTCTGCACCTCTGGCTGCAAAAGCATTGTGGCATGAAGAATCTACATACTAGGGCATAACTATAACTGATGTCTTAAATGGTGTTTTAGGAATTCAATTTGATAACAACAAGAAGGTTTGAAATGGAGACTAAAATTGTGGAACACAGTGCCAATCTGGTATGTTCAGCTTTTCGCTTTGGAGCATTGATAATTTAGTTATTCAGTGATAAATTGTAAATATGCTCCTCTCTGATAATGGTCACAGAGTTCACACAGCATAAAACACTACAATAACTGGCTGGCAGCTAGCAGGGGGATCTAAGTGATTTAACTGTTTCTGGTCAGTCACATTGCATTAATCATTGCTGTCAGATGTATATAGTCACACCAAGTTTGCTGCATATTGAAAACAACTTGTTTTCTTCCACAAGGAATACCTGAAATTGATAAAAGCCCACGCTATCATGCAAGTCAGCACTGTTTTCAAATGGTTTGTTAAAACTTGAGTTTTAAATGATTGTTTCAAAGTAATGGCCATGCAGGCTCACTTTCAAAACTTTGTAACCATTAAACTCAACAGTCATTTTAGACTCAATTTCTAAGATTTCATTTGAAAATGTTGTAGGCTTTTAACCAAATCATGGCTTTGGTAGTAATGAGCTGCAACTCTGTCCTGTCTTGAAGCAATGTATTGTTTATTCACCAAAAAATATGAGACGTTTCAACCTTTAAAGGTCTTTCTCATTGCTTGAGACCGGAGAGTGCTGCGGTTCATTACTACTTTCTGGATGATGGAGGAACCACAGATTGGTAGCCATCACCGCTGGCACCACCACCCTTACAGACTGAAATATTTAACCCGTAAGTGCTGCTACAAATTATTTGAACGACTATATGAAGCCATACACTTATTGTGTGTTAATGTATAAACAATATGTACATCTAACACCAGAACCAATAAATCACCAATGTAAGGAATAGAGATGAGCGAGTAGTGAAATATTCGAAAGTTCGAAATTCGATTCGAATAGACCGCGATATTCGACTATTCGACCGAATATCGAATCCCATTAAAGTCTATGGGAAAAAAATGCTCGCCACTTGGAAATATCAATTCGACCACTTGGAGGTCACCAAGTCCACCCTGAAACCTCAGAAAAGGATGCCAACACTGCTGGAATGCAACTGGGACAGCAGGGGAAGCATGTCTGGGTGCATATAACGCACCCAAGTCGCACTATTACGCCACTATCACAGTCTCTCAACAATACACTCCAAAGACAATATAACCTCTCTGTAAAGTGAGACCATACAAGGAAACCTTCTTTCCTCTACATTGCCATGGACCCCAAGCCAAACTAGACAAAAAAGAAGATAAAATTCTGCACCCCTTAAAATCACGTTGCCTATGACAACCACAGATGGCATAGGCAAGGGGGAAAGCAATCAAGCCATCACTATTTTTCCCTCTGTGCCATCCCTGCCTTGCCCAGGCACATGTCCCAAAACATCATCCACGCCCGAGTAACACGGTTACTGCAAAAGGCCATTTGACCACCAACACTTTGGTTTGAGGCCGGGGATGCTACATCTCCCTGACAGCACACTGGGTGAATGTTGTGGAGGCGGGGATGGGCAAACCTGCCACCCCCACCCAAGTTTTGGGCCTTGGTTCTGTCTGGATTTCCGCAACCCTTACAGACAGCTCGGCAAACCCCTCCTTCTCCTTCTAGATTTGTTAAATCTGTCCACCACCCAGTCAAGTCCACAAAGTCCAGTATCGTCGATAGCCTGCAGAAACTGCAGGGACCTCACTCTGACCCTCCTTCCTCCCACCCTGCCCAATGTTATCAACCCAGTGTTCCCACCCATGCAAGAATCGCAGGAGCTATCTGAGGATTTTGTTTGTTCTGATGCCCAAACACTGGAGCAAGCTCCATCTCTAGCTGATGGTGGTGTGGAACGGGCACTAAAGTGTAAAATGATTAGGGACGATGATGAGACACAGTTGCCAGCAAGGGAGGCTGTTGGAGCAAAGTGAGGCAGTGTAAGAGGAGGTGGTTGAGTATGACGAAGTTAGTGACCCGACCTGGCCCAGTGTCATGTCTAGCAGGTAAAGCAGTGGGGATGTTGAGGGATGCGTAGGACCGCAAAAGGCAGGAAGAGGCCGTGGGCTGGCCAGAGGCTCATGGAGAAGGCAGGCTAGAGCCCGCAGGGCCGCATCTCTTCCCTATAACAGGCCCCCACACAAAGCTCTCCCATCGAGGGCTCTTAGGTCCTTGTTGTGAAAATATTTTACAGAGTGCGCAAAGTTAGCTTGAGGTGAGCCCTCGAAAAAATTATATGGAGGCCCAAGAGGTGAGCCCTTGAAAAAATTAAGTGGAGGCCAAAGAGGTGAGACCTCTTAAAAATTGTATTAAGGTCCAAGAGGTGAGCCATAATAAAAATTGTTTGTAGGCCCAAGAGGTGAGACCTCTTAAAAATTGTTTGTAGGCCCAAGAGGTGTGCCATGATAAAAATTGCTTGTAGGCCCAAGAGGTGAGCCATGATAAAAATTGCTTGTAGGCCCAAGAGGTGAGCCATGATAAAAATTGCTTGTAGGCCCAAGAGGTGAGCCATGATAAAAATTGCTTGTAGGCCCAAGAGGTGAGCCATGATAAAAATTGCTTGTAGGCCCAAGAGGTGAGCCATGATAAAAATTGCTTGTAGGCCCAAGAGGTGAGCCATGATAAAAATTGCTTGTAGGCCCAAGAGGTGAGCCATCATAAAAATTGCTTGTAGGCCCAAGAGGTGAGCCATGATAAAAATTGCTTGTAGGCCCAAGAGGTGAGCCATGATAAAAATTGCTTGTAGGCACAAGAGGTGAGCCATGATAAAAATTGCTTGTAGACCCAAGAGGTGAGCCATAAATATATTTTTTTTTTTTTACGGAGCAATTCTACGGCAGTTAAGGAGGAGGAGGTGGAGGAGGTGGAGGAGGAAATGGCACTTCATACAGATGGCAAAGTCCGGGTCAATCCACTTGCTGTTCATTTTGATTAGCGTCAGCCTGTCGGCACTGTCGGTTGACAGGCGGCTGCGCTTATCGGTTATAATACCCCCGGCTGCGCTGAACACCCTTTCTGATAGCACGCTGGCGGCAGGGCAGGCAAGCACCTCCAAGGCGTACAGGGACAGTTCCAGCCACGTGTCCAACTTGGAGACCCAGTAAGTGTAGGACGCCGAGGGATCGGGGAGGACAGGGGTACGGTCTGCCAGGTACTCCCGCAACATCCGCCGATACTTGTCCCTCCTGCTGATAGCGGGCCCCGCAGTGATGGAAGTTGCACGAGGGGGTGCCATGAACGTGTCCCACACCTTGGAGAGTGTTCCCCTGGTGGCTGTGGGCCTGATCGATGTTATGGGACTCTGGGAGACCCTCTCCCCTCTGCCGCCAGCGATGGTGGGTGGGAAAATCTCCATCATGTTCTGCACGAGTTCCATCTGGTATTCCAGCAATCGATTCGTCCTCTCCTCTACTGGAATAAAAGAGGAGACGTTATCTTTATACCGGGGGTCCAGGAGTGCGAAGACCCAGTACAGTTTGTTCTCCACTATCCGGACAACACGTGTGTCCCGGGAAAAGCAGCCCAGCATGAAGTCAGCCATGTGTGCCAGACTCTGAATAGGCATGACCTCACTGCCCCCACCAGAAGGATCACTTGCCATTTCCTCCTCTTGCTCTTCCGCCTCCTCTCCGCCCCATCCGCGCTGAACCAATGGGACGCACACAGCCTGACTGCTACCCTCGCCGCCAGCATCCTCCTCCTCTTCCACAGCCACCTCCACAACATCCTCCTCCTCCTCATCCTCCTCCTCCTCCTGCAACTGCCACCGAGAAGCAGACAAAAGTGTGGTCTGACTGTGTAGCTCCGTTGCGTCTCCTCCTACCCCCGTTTCCTCTGCGTGCAATGCGTTCTCCCTTATTGCGATGAGCGATTCTTTAAGGACACATAGGAGCGGGATGGTTACGCTCACTATAGCGTCCTCGCTGCTGACCTTCTTGGTGGACTCCTCAAAGATACGCAGTACATCGCATATGTCTGCCATCCATGGCCACTTGTGGTTGGCAAACTGAGGGAGCTGAGTTGAAGGCACGCGTGGATTCATAATCTGGTACTCCATCAATGCTCTCTGCTGCTCACACACCCTGGCCAACATGGAATAGGTGGAATTCCAGCGAGTCGGCAGGTCGCACAACAGCCGATGTTCAGGCAAATGAAGGCGTTGCTGGAGTTTTTTTAAGCTAGCAGCAGCTACAGTTGACTTCCGAAAGTGAGCGCACAAGCGCCGCACTTTCACCAGTAGCTCTGCCAGGTTGGGGTAAGTCTTTAGAAATTTTTGGACTACCAGATTAAAAACGTGGGCCAGGCATGGTACGTGATTGAGTTCGGCAAGCTCCAGAGCCGCCACCAGGTTACTGCCGTTATCGCACACGACCATGCCTGGTCCTAGCTGCAGCGGCGACAGCCACATCTCCGTCTACAACAATATGGCATCCCTCACCTCTGGGGTGCTGTGCTTCCTGTCGCCCAAGCTGATGAGCTTAAGCACCGCCTGCTGACGTCTCCCCGCGCCAGTGCTGCAACGCTTCCAGCTAGCGGCTGAGGGCGATGTTAAGGCAGAGGAGGAGGAGGAGGAGGAGGAAGAAGAGGAGGGGGGTTTATCAGAACCCCTGCTGGCAATCTTGGGCGGGGGTGGTAGGTAGGCCGTCTCTCTTTGCGACCCCGTCCCCGCTTCCACAACATTCACCCAGTGTGCCGTCAAAGAGATGTATCGTCCCTGGCCACAAGCGCTTGTCCACGAGTTGGTGGTCAAGTGGACCTTTGCGCTGACTGCGTACCTCAGGGCCCGCCTGATGTTACGCGACACGTGCTGGTGCAGGGCGGGGACGGCACTCCGGGAAAAGTAGTGGCGGCTGGGGACGGAATAGCGAGGTGCGGCAGCCGCCATCAGGTCGTGGAAGGCCTGCGTCTCCACAAGCCTAAACGGCAACATCTCCAGGGCCAGCAGTTTGGAGATGTGGCAGTTTAAGGCTTGGGCTTGGGCGTGACTCGAGGCGTACTTCCGCCTGCGGTCGAACGCCTGCGAGATGGACAGTTGATGGGATGAGGAGTGTGAAGGTGCAGGCGAAGATGCGGGGGAAGGGGAGGCAGCAGGAGAAGGCACCAAAGTAGTCGAGGCAGAGGCAGATGTGGAGGTGTCCTGGCTGGAGGTCTGGACCGCAGTGGCAGCACACAACAAAGGGGAAGAGGCAGTGGCAGGAAGACCTGGCGCAGGTTGTATTGCGTTTGCTCTCTCCCACTCAGCCCAGTGCTTGACTTCCAAGTGACGCCGCATGCCTGAGGTGGTCATATTGCTCTTCTCAGAGCCCCTACTCAGTTTTGAGTGGCAGAGTGTGCAAACCGCGCTCAGTTTGTCATCCGCACAAACATTAAAAAATCTCCACACCACAGAAGTACGAGGCCTCGATGGGGGAGCTTCGCGCGACTGCCTGCTGGCTGTGGCCTCACTTCTCTGTCTGGACTGTCCTCTGCCTCTGGACATCCCTCTGCCTCTGGACATCCCTCTGCCTCTTGCTGCCTTTTTCGGTGCTGCACAGACCACCACCTCTCCACTGCTTTCCCCGCTGGACATCACCCCTGGCCAAGTGGGGTCAGTCATTTCGTCATCCACCACCTCCTCTTCCACTTCCTCACTCTGCTCCTCCTCCTGCCCACTGGACATTCCAACAGCCTCCCTTGATGGCAACTGCGTCTCATCATCATCATCGCTCATGATAACAGATGCTGGTTCAGGGTCCACATCAGCAGGAGATGGCGAATACTCAAGTGGTTGGGTATCACTACAAACAAATTCCTCTGGTAGCTCCAGGGATTCTTCCGGCACATCTGAAAAAGGACCCGAAAAGAGCTCCTGGGAGGGGTCAAGGGTGGGATGACTCTGTTGGCCAGGTGTGGAGGAAGGAGGGTCAGAGTGAGACTGTGTGGATGACTGGCTGGTGGACAACTGTGTGGAAGCGCTATCGGCTATCCACTGCACCACCTGTTCACACTGCTCAGGCCTCAACAGCGGTGTAACCCGCCCCCTGCTTAACTGTCCCATAAAGGCAGGGATTCTGGATGAGCGGAATCCTGGCTGCCCCTCACATGCACGCATTGTATCCCCACTGGCTTCAACAAGGCCCCCAACAGCATTTCCGCGCCCCCGTCCTCGTCCACGTCCACGTCCGATTCCGCTAGCCCTCCGCATTTTTTTTTTAGTTACAATATTTGGCGTACACAGTCGTATACTACCAGTTTAGACGGTGTGTATTAACACCACGTATATAAAAGAGTTTTGCAGGCACGCAGAACGCACAGTACAGGTTCCAAATAAAAGGACTTTTTTTTAAATATGTCTGATTACACAGCCGTGTACTAACAGGTCAGACGGTGGGTATTAACAGCACGTATATAAAAGAGTTTTGCAGGCACGCAGAACGCACAGTACATGTGCCAAATTACAGGACTTTTTTTTAAATATGTCTGATTACACAGCCGTGTACTAACAGGTCAGACGGTGGGTATTAACAGCACATATATAAAAGAGTTTTGCAGGCACGCAGAACGCACAATACAGGTGCCAAATAAAAGGACTTTTTTTTAAAATATTTCTAGGTACACAGCCGTGTACTACAAGGTCAGACGGTGTGTATTAACACCACGTATATAAAAGAGTTTTGCAGGCACGCAGAACGCACAATACAGGTGCCAAATAAAAGGACTTTTTTTTTAAATATTTCTAGGTACACAGCCGTGTACTACCAGGTCAGACGGTGTGTATTAACACCACGTATATAAAAGAGTTTTGCAGGCACGCAGAACGCACAGTACAGGTGCCAAATAACAGGACTTTTTTTAAAATATGTCTGATTACACAGCCATGTACTAACAGGTCAGACGGTGGGTATTAACAGCACGTATATAAAGAGTTTTGCAGGCACGCAGAATGCACAATACAGGTGCCAAATAAAAGGACTTTTTTAAAAATATTTCTAGGTACACAGCCGTGTACTACAAGGTCAGACGGTGTGTATTAACACCACGTATATAAAAGAGTTTTGCAGGCACGCAGAACGCACAATACAGGTGCCAAATAAAAGGCCTTTTTTTTAAATATGTCTGATTACACAGCCGTGTACTAACAGGTCAGACGGTGGGTATTAACAGCACGTATATAAAAGAGTTTTGCAGGCACGCAGAACACACAGTACAGGTGCCAAATAAAAGGACTTTTTTTTAAATATGTCTGATTACACAGCCGTGTACTAACAGGTCAGATGGTGGGTATTAACACCACGTATATAAAAGAGTTTTGCAGGCACACAGAACGCACAATACAGGTGCCAAATAAAAGGCCTTTTTTTAAATATGTCTGATTACACAGCCGTGTACTAACAGGTCAGACGGTGGGTATTAACAGCACGTATATAAAAGAGTTTTACAGGCACACAGAACGCACAGTACAGGTGCCAAATAAAAGGACTTTTTTTTAAATATGTCTGATTACACAGCCGTGTACTAACAGGTCAGACGGTGGGTATTAACAGCACGTATATAAAAGAGTTTTGCAGGCACGCAGACCGCACAATACAGGTGCCAAATAACAGGACTTTTTTTTAAATATGTCTGAGTACACAGCCGTGTACTAACAGGTCAGACGGTGGGTATTTACACCTGGTATACAAAAAGGGTATTGCAGGCACACAGAACCCAGAACACTAGAGCCAAAGAAACTGTATTTAAAAAAAAAAAAAATGTACACAGCCGTATACTGCCAGAAGATCAGATGGTGCATATACGCACTAGGTATATAACAGGGTTTTGCAGCCAAAAAGAATGCAGAACAGTAGTGCCAAATATAGTTTGGTATGTAGCAGAGCACCTAATACACCACTAATGCCTCTCTCTGTCCCTACTCCAGCAGCTATCCCTGAATACAGCAGCCGTTCTCTGCAGAGTGTATATAGTAGTAAAGCTATCACTGTACTGCACTATAGTAGCCCTGATAAGGGCTTTTAATCACGCTCCTGCCTGTCCAACAGCTAAAACCTATCTCTCCCTTCTCCAGCCTCTGTCCCTGACTAAGTTCACGCAGCATATGCGAACGAGCAGGAAGACCTGAGTTATTAATATTCGAGGTCACGTGGTTTTTCCAGCCAATCCATGTAGACGCCGTTTTCGCGCTTCCAGCGTGCTCCGCGGGCCTGTCATACCCCCCCCCCGCATGGTGATTGGTGGAAAAAGAGCGCCAGGGAAGGTGGGAGGGGAAACGAATTCTAAGTGCGCCATCGCCGTTATACTCGATCAAAATCGAGTATGCCGAATAGCGTAGTATTCGATCGAATACCGGCTCGATCGAACACTACTCGCTCATCTCTAGTAAGGAACACTAAAACTAGAAATGAGCGATAAAACTAAACAGAAGATAAACTTGGCCACAGTGTTTATTTGTAGGATTGTAGATATAGGGGGTGGGCCTTCTGCTACAGCCAGTTGCTTTACAGCCAGAGACAGACCTGATGTGAAGTTTGCCAGAAGACAGGGTAGAAAATTAATGGTCTTCTAGGTCACGAATAGAGGTATAACTTACAGTTCAGAAAATGGAAGGAATTCTGATTTTGTATTTTATCCTACTGTTCTTTTTTTTTTACACAAGGTGATGAAACTTGTTGTAATGACTCTTTTGTAGTTTAGGTTGTTTTCATTGTGACAATACAATGACAAAAACATATGTTTAACATTATTTAACATTATTAACATCCAATTCGGTCTAAAATCTTCATACTCTTACAAGACTTCTCTGTTTTGTTGGATGGCCCAGGTTACCCTTTATTCACATCATGTTCAAACACTTTAACAGACTTTTTTCTACTGGCTACATGTTTTTTCATGTTTTTGTCTAAAACAACATGCATAAAATAATGTCAGTTTAAATTACTTTCAGTTTTTATACGCTCATTGACAAATAAAATAAAACACCAAGAAGGAGTTTAATGAAACATTAGATATGTGAATGTAATGATAATATAGGCTAGTGATTACAATGTTAGAGTTAAATGATACATTTATTAGGGAAAAGAGGTGAAAGGAGGCTCTAGTATCCTGTTGGGCCGTCCCAAACCTGGATGCAAGAGGAGATAATTTTGCAGGAATCCAACATTTCTATCTGGATGCGTTATTGTTTTGTCCATGAGTATATATCTGGTGTGTCTTATCAGATTTCTGGCATAAATGATGACTGAAATCTAACATAGATTTCAATCAGATGCACAGACAACGGGAGCAGGGGTGCTCTGTTGATGTCTGCTTTGATGGTTTAAGGTCTGTAGTACTACCAATCAAAATGGCACAAGAATGTTATATCATTTGACTACTAGGAACACTCTATGTGCTGGACTTATACTCTATGGGGGGTGGGTTAATTTGTCAAGCCCTGCTCTCCAGAATTCTGGTTTCAAATGACTTTTTGGGAGAAAGAGAAAGATTGGAGAAAGATTTTACAACTTTTTTTATTTTTACACCACTCACCACAGTTTTGAAAAATGAGTGGGAAAGTAAGCATAAGCAAAACTGAAGTAACATTTTTAGGGTAAAGGAGTCCAGGAGTTGCTTTAACATTATGGGAGACATTTAATAAGGCCAGCATTTTTCATGCAAGTCTTAAAGGAATTGTCATCAATATATACAGTACAGACCACATATTGTGATTTATCATAGCTACAAGAAAGAATTAAATATTTTGTCTGAAATGCATAAACATCTTTTTTTGGAATCCATTGGATGTTTTCAACAATATAATAAAGTTTAGTGCTGGAGTACTTGCATTGGTTTCAAGTTATCAAAACATTTTATAGGAGAATGTAAGACCAGTTGTCCACAATCAAGCTAAAGAAATATTGGGCAATAAAACAAGACAATGGGGGAAAGTTATTAAAACAGGTGTAAAGTAGAACTGACTTAGTTACCAATAGCCACCAATCAGATTCTACCTTTCATTTTCCAAAGGGACTGAGAAAAATGAAATGTGGAATCTGATTGGTTGCTATGGGCAACTAAGCCAGCTTTTCTTTACATCCATTTTAATAAATCTCCCCCAATGACCCAAAGTACACAAGTAAATACTAAAGAACGGTTGAGATTTTATGTTTTGGAATGTCAAAGTCAGAGTACTAACCAAGTGCTTTTTGAAATGCTGTGGCTTGACTTGATGATAGCTGTGTATGTTAGCTTTCAAGTATGTTAGCTGTGTATGTTAGCTTTCAAATATTGATGAATTGAAACACACTTGGAGGAATGGTCCAAAAAGTTCACCTGAGTGTTGTTCAAATCATGTTTGCAGCTACAGAAACCATCTAGTGGAGTTGATTGCTGTTTTAAGGGGGAGCTAAAGGTTATTAAATACAGGGTTCACTAGCTTTTTCACTAACTGTGGATGTTTATTCATTGTGCTCAATAAAAGACATGGATACATTTACTTCTGTGTTATTAGTAAAGGTCATGTTTATCTATAATGGTGTCTTTGATAAGAATCAGATCACATTTGATTGCTAATAAATGCAGAAGTCCAGGTAATTCCGGAGGATTCACCTATTATTATTTTTTTTTTTCTTGAAGCTGTATATAGATCCTAGCTGCTTAGTGCAGTGAAGATTATAGCATATATATACACACTGTGGGCACAATTCACTTAAAAAATATGACCTAGCTTATAACCTATGAAATTTGTAGGTTGTCATATAATCTTATTGATGCAATTTACTCATGCAATAATTAGTTATCTGACAAAATGCCAATAAAGTCAGTAAATGAGACCAACAGTGGTACAATAGGTTAGCAATAGAGTTGAGTGGGATACCAATTTCAGGGAAAATTCAATTTGCTGCAAAGCCAAATTTCCTTGTGCTTCGTGGTAGCAAACTGATTTTCCCTGAATGGTGGTAAAAAAAAAGAAAAAAATTATACTTGCCTCATCCATTTGCTTGCGTTGGGCTGGCCACGCCATTGTGATTGAAGATCTCGCACAAAATCCCATGACTTCACCACACCTGCCGACGTGATAACATTATCCCTGGCCATGCAAGATTTTGTGTTAGATCTTCAATCAACATGGCTGCGGCAGTGATTAAATTTTTTTTTTTACTCTGTGTTATAACTGTCAAATGTCACAATCAGCTATGAATGTGGCATCTGAGGGGTACAATGATGGGGAGCAGCCTCTCCCCATCAATGCACCCGCTACTTACAAAGAAATGTAGTTTGTGCCTAAGTAATTCTTCACAAAGCAAATTTATTTGTAAAATCAGGCCAAGTAGCCAAATAGAATTTTTTAATACTTTGCTAATCTTTAGTTAACAGTCATGGTGCATGCTTTGAACATCCTTTTCTTTTATATTTTAACTATGTGCTGACATTATGTATCTTTATGTTGCATTTGTGTATTTGCAGCACAGTTCACCCCAGCTAAGACTTATGAAGAGTGGTGGGCATATAAAGAGGCAGTCCAAGGAAGCTTTGTACCAGGTAAGTGTGCTTATACTGTAGTACTTATACTTTTGAAGGACAATGCATCATATTTTGCATCTTGTAGCATCTACAGCTCTTTGAAAATAAAACCACTGTTTTCGTTAAAACATCAGAGATATGGGTGATCACCCTTTATTAGAGCAAAGAAAATTTGCTTAGCTGGCTGAGACACCTTGGTTGATGGTCTGAGGGGTACCCTTTCTCATTATGGAAAGCAACTTGTATGTGTGAGGAACATTGTAGGTCAGGCAATGCTGCTCTGGGTTTCTAGGGAAAATGTATGTAAATATCTTACTTGGGCTGGCTTAAGAGAGGCTTAGATTTCTTTTCCTTTTGAAAGGAAAGCTAATTTGAATATTTTTAACAGAGACCCACAGATATGCAAATTTGCTTGCCTTCGAAAAGGAACAGATATCTAAATCGCCCTCCATTATTGGAAAGACTACTTCGCAGACCACCAACAAAGGCCTCTCAGCAAGCTCAGCTACTTCCCAGACCTCCAACAAAGGCCTCTCAGCTTTGATAAAAGACAATCACCTGAAAAGAGTAGTGTGTCTTTATGAGACACAGTTTTTTTTTTCCTTTTAGAAGGAAAACTTTGTTGCATATCTTTTTTTCCAGCAGAGTGTTATGCAGGGACATTCTGTTTTCTTTTCTTTTTGGAAGGAAAAGTGATTTGCATGTCTCTTTTCCAGAGGAGCATTCTCTCTCATTTGTTTGAAATGAATTTCAAGAAGTTTGGATTAGTCAAATTCTAAATATTATGAAACATTTGGAAATAATTCAGAATCAACAGAATTGATTCAGCCCCAAATTGAATTACTTGGAAGAAAAAATAATTTAAATGGTCATTGTACTATTAGCAAACTTTACATGAATCAAGAGTAGAAGCAAATATACTGTATGAAACTTATACTTATTAGAGAAAAATACCTTTGCATCCCTTCCTTGTTTCATGACCTCATGATTCACTCTGAATTCAATGATAAATTGCATCTTGGCAGATGAATCAGAATTGCAGATCAGTGAATTTCTTGACAATTTACAATGATATATGGATTCACTAAAATGCGGTGAATTAAACTACTTTTAAAATACTTTTGCTAAATTTGCTGAAGCGTTAATAAAATGTATATGGTAGTAAAACTGTTTTTTTCAGTAATTAAAACACAGAGGTACAATTAAATGTCCCCTTCTATGAACACACTCTTACTGATGCATTGAAATGCGCTGAATTGTACAATTTTAAATGGTAGCAATTTTTTTTAATTAGTCAGAGGTACAATTAAACATCTTCTATGAACACAATGCATATGGTATTGACAATTTACAAAGTTATGCTGATGCACCAAAGTGCGCTGAATTAAACTTGTATATTGAAACAGTAAAATGTGCTGAATTACACTGGTATATTGATACACTAAAATTTGTTAAACTGAGCAATTAACAGACAGAGGCGCAATTAAGCATTCCTTTCTATTAACACGCTGGTATTGATACACTAAAATATACAAAACTACACAGTTTTAAATGGTAGCAAAAACATAATTGTGCAGTGTATCCAATGAAACATACACTGCTGAAGGTGCTAGGATACCTATAAAACACTTATTAACTGTCAAAAGCTTGAGTTCTTTTTAGAAAAAAAGGCTAAGAGTTCATGCACAAAAAAAATATTTTTTTGTGTAAACCATCTGCATGATTTGTATGCCTGCAATGCATTGCAGGAACATCTCCAGTAATTTCCCTTACTGTAAAACACACACACACAGTACAATGCTCTCCCTCTATACTGATAAAACCTTACTTTTCTACCTATTAATGCAAGTTATCTAACTAATACCTGTATATCTTATTTGCACTCACTAGATTATCCATGCAAGACCGTAATATGGCTGGCTTGCATTGGAATTGGTGTCTGCCAGACACATGGCAAACATCTTCTCCCATCATTGGCTGAGTTCACAATGGCATCTCCTGAGCTAGCACAGAGCCTGATGGACTGGTCAATAATCTGTCTCCTGATTGGCTGACAGCCTGCCTACAGAGCATTCTGGGAAAGCCTACCAGGCAGTTCCTCTCCCAAGGTCATATAATTCTCTGTCTTCATCCTCTCTGTACTGTTTTGCTCTCATTTTAAAGGTAAAATAGTGGGCGTCATTTTGTGCATTTCATCCAAAGCAAAATGTCAAAAGTCTGGACTTGTTTGGCAGAAGACATTTGTGAAATGCTTGATTAATCTGATTAATTTAGTCAGATTATCAAATCATAGAGGAATCAGGTTACATGCTGCCCGTAAAACTGTATGGACAGGGGAAGGGAGGAAGGAAGCAGCTGCAAAGTGAGAAAGAAGGAGTGAGATATAGGCAGAAAAGCTTCTGCTGGCTCTAATAAGTTTTCTATCTCATCCTATACTGGATTCACAAGTACAATGCTCTCCACCCACTTCTAAAGATGTTCAATAAAGAGGTGGGGGGGCAGGATCTCCTTTCTCTATATATTCTGGAGTGCATTGGAGACAAAATAGCAGCTAGAAACATCAGGTACACTTTAGTTTGAAAGAGGATTCATTCATTTTTAACAAAACATGATTATCATCAGTAAGCAATGCTATATCTTAATGAAGCAATGCTTCTGTCACTATATGGTACCATAGCCTATCTTTCCCATTGTGCAATATATTGTTTCCAATAGGTATAAACTCTCTTCCAAAGTATTCATTTTGTTTGTATTGTTAATTTTTATGTACACCTTAGTTATTTCTTCATGCATATTATTCTGTAATGTAAGAAGCATTAGAGAAGCAGGCAAAAAGATTAGTTTTCAGAATCTTTGGAATTCTGTAGGGTTAGGATCTGCTGAATACTAATATAGACAGAAGCTGTGGGGGGTGAAAATTGCAGTATGGTATAATTTTCATAATGAAAAGTTTAAGCTAATACACTAATTAGCCACAAAGAAATGTCTTTGAGCAATTCTTATGCCTCGACAGTTGTTGTATATACAATATATTAAGTAAATGGTTTGATATTACTTCACAGCTGTTAGTTTCATTTATGTATATATTCATTTTAATTTATTGTGATTTGTAAACACAGACGTACACCAATCAGCTATAAGATTATAACCACATGCCTAATGTTATGTTGGTACCTCTCTTGTCACCAAAACAGCTGTAACCCATTAAGATAAACAAGACCTCTGATGGTGACCTGTCATATCTGGCACTAAGATGTTGCCCCTACACAATAGATAGATGCTTAGTGGGATTGAGATCTAAAAAACCTGGATCAACAAGTCAACACCTTACACTTTTTTCATGTTCTTCAAAACATTCCTGGGCAATTTGTGCAGTGTAGCAGGGCATATTATGCTGCTGAAATGGTCCACTGCCATTAGGGAATACTGCTCCCAGGAAAGGAGGGTACTGTAACATTCACATGGCCCAGAACATCACTCTTTCTCTGCCGATTTGTCTTCATCCCACAGTGCATCCTGATTAGTGTAATTTCTTCTAGAAGTAAGTGACACACATACAGCTGGCCTTCTACATGTTCAAAAGTAAAGGGATTCAACCAGTGATGAGCAAATCGGTTCATACTGTTACGTACAAATCCGATTTGCTCATCATTAGAGATGAGCGAATCTATTCGCCGCTTCGTAGATTCGTATCGAATCTTGGGATTTTTCAGCTGCGAAGCGAATCCGAATATTAGTCGATTCGCTTTGGCATTGTACGCATTCGCTACGTAGTTTGTCCTATAAATTATACACAATTGCGTACAAATTAGTTACTGTATACGCTGTTGCATACAAATTCAATTTAGTAGCGATCTTTTACTGTTCATTCGTTTATCATGCGCAAAAGCCCGGGAAGAAAGTGGTCACCTGACCTAGTAGGCTGGGCTTGCTCTGATTGGCTCAGGCTCAGTAAGCCGGTGATGTTTCATTTCTGCTGCGACTGCTGAGGCGAGCAGAAGCATTGTTGTGAATTTGTGAAGTTCAGAGACACTGTGTTCTTCTAACTGGGGTGTAATTGTAGTGGGAATCTATCATACATATATCAGGGATACTGCAGGGCCAGGTCAGGGCTACTAAATAATCAGGCAGGGAGAGAGAGACAGGGAGAGACAGGGACAAAGACCAGCTGTAGGGCCACAGAGTGAATTAAAAAATCTTTGGCATGGATAAGCAAAAGGGGTCCAGTTCCAGCCAGACTTTGCGCTTTAAAAAAAAGGAGAAGGTAGCACAGGGCAGCGCCAGCAGTGCCAAAAGACCTGTAGCCGGAGCATCTGCTAGTAATATTCCCAATACTTGGCCGTTGTTCCACTGGGCTAACCCACCAAGGCGCAACATTGTAGTGGAGGAGAAAGCAGATGAGGTAGTGGAGTGGAATGCATGCTCATCTCAGTCTCAGCCGGATGATCTGCTGTCATCTGCTGATACAGTGTCCATATGTAGCCAGGGGTCAGACTTGTCCTGCTCCACCATTCCACTCAAGCAAACCCCGTCATTTTCTGCCACCTCTCGGGCTTCAGTGTTCCCTCCTAGTGGTGTCCCTTCAGCAATTTCTAGGAAAAAAAGCCACCGAAGCCCAACTTATAATCCGGCGGTTATAGAGGACAGCCTCCCTGAGGACTTCTTAGAGGGCAGTCAGATTTTGGACTACCCAGAATTGTCAGTTGGTGGGGATGGGGAACAGCCTAATTTGCAAAAATGTGTTGTGGAGGTGTCTGATGAGGAATCTGATGTGTTAGGCCGGATGACCTATGAAGCGGAGGAGGATTTGAGCACAGAAGAGGAGGGTGGTACTAGTAGTGGCAGCAATAGAGGGCAGAGGCGAGTTAGGCCCAGGCCTAGTGCTTCCCTGGAAACTAGCGAGACCCCAAATATAGTGGGGCCGGCACCAGGAAGTAAGCGTGCGAGAAGCTTGGCCAGCTGTGGAGGGCGTACATCGGGTGTGTGGAAGTATTTTACCACTCTACCGGGGGATAGCAGTATGGCCACGTGTAATTTCTGTAAGCAGAAATTGAGCCGTGGGAAAGCCGCAAATGTTGGGACCACTGCTCTGTGGAACCATTTGAAGCGGCGTCATGCCGGCAATTTAGAGCAGCCCAATAATAGTAAAGAGCTGGTTACTTCTCTGGGGGTCCCTTCTGTCAGGCAGGCCGCATCCAGGGTCATAGCTCAGCCCGCATCCCGGGGTGTAAGTAGTACATCCACCTCATCGTCGCCCAGTGCGTGCATATGTCCACCTCCTCTCATTCGGCAGCCGTCCATTGACGAGTGTGTGGCCAGGAAGCAGTTTTACGCCACAAGTAATCCGACAGTGCGCAAACTGAACGGTCACCTGACAAAGTTGCTGGCTGTGCAGTCTCTGTCATACCAGCTGGTTGACTGCCCAGCTTTTAGGGAGCTAATGGCTTGCGCTCAGCCACGCTGGCAGGTCCCTAGCCGGCATTACTTTTCAAACAAAGCTATCCCCGCCCTTTACTCCCACGTGGCAGAGAATATTGGACGCTCCCTGCAGCTGTCTCTCTGCAGCACGGTGCACGTCACAGTGGACACCTGGAGCAGTGCTTACGGCCAGGGGCAATACATGTCCTTTACTGCCCACTGGCTGAATGTATTTAGTGGCAGCGAGGCAGGAACACCCCAGCAACCCGGTCAATTGCTGTTGGCACCTCCACGTGCTTTCCAGCCAGGATTGCAGCAGAGCACCAAACAACTATCCGCTTCCACCTCCACGGGCAGTCCACCTGCTGGAGCGTCAGGGCAGCGAGTTACCCGTGCTCCTTCATATCACATGTGTCGGGTGAAACGCTGCCATGCAGTGTTAGACTTAGTTTGTCTTGGCAGTAGCAGCCACACAGGCCAGCGCTTGCTGCATTACATGAAGCAGCAAATAGCGCACTGGCTGACTCCACGTCAGCTGGAAGTGAGCAAGATAGTGAGTGACAATGGGACAAATATAGTGGCAGCGCTGAACCTGGGTCAATTCTCGCATGCTCCCTGTATGGCACATGTGCTAAATCTAGTGGTGTAAAGATTTCTAAAAACATTCACTGGCCTGCGCACAGTGCTGGCAAAGTCGCAGAAGCTTTGCACTCATTTTAGCCATTCATATGTATCTCGGCACGCTCTGCTGGAACTGCAGCGTCAAAACGTTCTTCCGCCACACCGCTTAATAGGTGACGTGGCGACCCGGTGGAATTCCACTCTTCATATGTTGCAGCGACTCCTAGAGCAGTGGACGATTTTGTCCAGCAGCAGCCAGAATCTTCCAGCATAGGGAGCAGGTGCGGCTTTGATTTCCGGCAGTGGAGGCTGGTCCGAGATGCCTACACTGTTCTAAGGCCCTTAGAAGAAGCCACCAAATTGGTCAGCTTCAGTTAGAGGAGGGGGAAGAGGAGGAGGATTTTAATGAGGGTGATGTTGATGATCAGGAGGAGGAGGAAGAGGAGACACAGGTGGAGGATGAGGATGATGACACTTTCAGGGACACAGCAGTTTCTCGGAGAGAGGCTGAGATGGAAAGAAGTGGCCTCTCAGGCACGCTGGGCAGGATGGCGAGTTGTATGCTCACATGCTTACGCACTACGCTTACGACAGGCGTATCCTAAACATAAGGAAGACTGACGAATTCTGGCTGGCGATGCTTCTGGACCCGCGGTATCAATCCAACATGGGGGATTGTTTTCCTCCCCAGGAAAGGGAAGAGAAATTTGTCTCATTGCGGGAGAAGCTATGTAGTAACCTGGCCAGAGCTTTCAGACAGCCCCAGCCTGCTGCCAGCATGTCTGAGAAGGAGGTCCGGCCGAGTAATCCACCTTCTGCCACAACCAGCAGCAGACAGTTAAGCCTAATGAGTATGATGCAGGAATTTTTCTCTGCAGGCTCCCAACAGCTACAGCCAAGTGAGCAGGCCCAGATCACCCGCCTCAATGAGCAGGTTCAGGCTTACCTGCAGTCTGGCTCACAAAGCCTCTTCTCAGACCCCCTGGACTTCTAGGCAGGCAGATTACAACAGTGGCCAGAACTGTCCCACTATGAACTAGGGCTTCTTTCCTGCCCAGCCTCAAGTGTCATGTCAGAGAGGGTTTTTAGTGCCGCTGGGGGGGGTGACACCCAAAAGGCTGGATTACATCTGAATTTCATACTCCTCTTGCTGATGCTGGTGATTAGATCAGGCCTTGCAGGGCAGAATAGTCTTCCCACTGTTGCTGTCAGCCAGGCCATAATTTTACAGCCAAATGTTTAGTGTCATGTCATGGGCTGTGCGAACCCGAAGTCTATAAAACCCTATTTCAAAAGCAAACACTATTGTCTACCTCCTCCTCCATTTTCTACGCTTGTAGCTGTTGTTAGTTAATGCTACCCCCATAATTAATGTTTTCATGGGTCTGTTCACCACCAGGCCTTCAACCATAATCTTTTCATGGGTCTGTTCACCACCAGGCCTTCAACCATAATGTTTTCAAGGGTCTGTTCACCACCAGTCCCTCAAAAATAATGTTTTCATGGGTCTGTTCACCAGCAGGCCATCAATCTTTATTTTTCACGGGTGTGTCTGATGCCCTCCTTTATGTGTAATTAAATTAAATTATCGGAGTGCCTGTTCCTTGTAATTTTTGGCAGACTTGTCACTTTGTGCATAGGCTTTATGAGTGTATGAGTCCCACAACAAGAACAATTGTTCCACAATGTGAATGAGGCCCTTCTTTATACCCCTTGTATTGGAGTGCCTCTTCCGTGTCATTTTTGGCAGCACATGTGCATTACGTACATATATGTTTCCTAACAATATTTCTTCATAGTATGTCAGGAAGGGGTTAAAGGTGTACAAAAACATCAAACCACAGGTTATATACCTATTTATTATTATTATTATTATTATTATTAATAATAATAATAACAATAATAATAATAATGATAAAATAACTTTTTGAAAACAGAAAAATACAAAAAATAAATAAAATAAAAATTAAAGCGGATGCCGACGTGCCGCCATCATTTGCTGCAGCTCCAGGTGGTCCAGCTGGAGGCTGCGTAGGAGGCAGGTGGCAGCGTGGAGCTTCACGCCAAATCGCCGTATGGCGGCCTCCATCTCGAAGTCAGATGGTATGTATGTAGGAGTGGAAACAGGAATATAATTAGTATGTAATATCAAGTTAAAGGGGTTGTCCCACGAAAAATATTCTAAACTTTCAAAGCAGCACCTGGATCTGAATACTAGTTGCATGTCATGAAATATTTTGTATATCTACTAGAACTGACTCAGTTATTCAGTGAAATATATTTTTAAATGATGAGCCTTTTTTTTTTCTAAATTTTCTTTGAACTGCTCACTGAGAAGGCCGCACATGCTCAGTTTAAATCTTCAACTGCCTCCTGTCCTGAGCTGTGATAGGGAGAGATGGACATGAGTCCTGACATGCAGCAGAATAGACACTAGTCACACTACCCTTTAGTAACCAGCTTGATGTAGCAGTAATTGGGGCAGATCTCTGGATCTATGTGAGGTGCAGGGCTGTTTCTCGCTTTGTTAAAAAGAGATTGCGAATGTACTATAATTGTAACACCCCAGTGATGGTCTGGACTTAATTTCACTCAACGGCCCTCAATTATTCCACCTATCATTTTTGCAGCCAGAGCCACCGCCTGGGGCCTATTCGTCCATCAAGGTAGGAACACCGTAACACATACCCCAGAGACACTGTAGGCCTAAAATACCCTTGGCACTCCTACACTGGGACAAGAGAGACATCTCCTTAGAGGGCCCTGGAGGGGAAGGGTCGCCCCGCTGCAAATGGCGTCTGAGCTCTGCATAATATGATTCACATTTTTGTTAAATATTTTTGGGGTAACACAAGTTTATACTTCTTTAGCTAACTTGATTCACTAACCACTTGGAGAACATAATGTGTACACAGTCTAGTTTTCAATAACATGTTGGGTGGCATGATCCTAGTGCTTGAAAATATTACACTTCTGTGAATTAGGGGTTTGTACTTACGGGACACCCATACTGGGTTGTCTTTCCATGGGCCTGGGGAAAAATCGATGTCCCCCCTGACGGAGCTATAAAAGATAAAACATAAAATTAGCTTGTATTTTGAAGACAGAAGGGCCACCCATTACACTTTTTATTTTACCTACCTTCTGCCTCTGGTAGCTGGGCTGGGGGTGTATGAGGGCCAGGTGGGGTCCTCTCAGGGTGGGGTGGAGGAGGGGCAGAGGAGCTCCTTTCTGGTGCAGCAGCTGTCAAAATTTAAATAATGGCATTACATTCAACTCAAATGAACAGTTGTAACTTCTGATGTTGATACATCTGAATAGTTTGGGGCTGGATCCCATTCCTAACCACTAGTGCTCTTATATCACTGCTGCTTCACTCCCACATAGCCTGGATTAAAAATAAATTAAATAAGTTTACACTTTCTAGAAGGTCCTTCAGGGGCCGTCCGGGCACGTCCCTGCTGTCGACGTCGCTGACGTTGCTCTGCAACATAAATCCATACACAATTGTTATGATGACCGTTTTAATACTAACACTGTATACTACTATGAAGATATGTGTGAGAGGAGGGCGATATGATGGGGAGTGAAGGGAACATAGAATATCTGGGGTGCATATTTGATGGAGGGAGCATTTGTTGGGAGGGGTGGGGGGTTGAATGAATGAATAAAAGATGTCTGTCACATTCTGCAGGTACAAACATAACAAATAGAAATACAGCACATACAATGCACTAGTATACCATAGCTCCAGTCCCAACCGTTCTGGATTCGGCAGGACAGTCAGGATTTTAGCGGCTGTGTCCGGGAACGGGTGGCTATGTCCCATGGTCAGCTGTCTTTGCATCCATAGGAAGCAGAGACGGGTGACGGTAAGCAGGGAGCAGTCCCATCACCTTCCTTGACGTCCAATATAATGTCTCCTTGTGGCCCCCATACAGTATAATGTCTCCTTGTGGCTGCCCCCATACAGTATAATGTCTTCTCCTTGTGGCCCCAAGTGTTTTTTTCTTCTAAATGGGTATCATTTAGTATCAAATCACCCACTCCAGACACATTAGCTGCAGCATGAGCACATCTTTGAGTCTGTGTGTAGGAGGAGGAAGCGCTAACTATGAAGGGGCATATAAGGGTACTTTCTAGAGATGAGCGAGCAGTGCTCGTTACGAGCACTGTAACGCTCGGGTCCCATGTGCAATGCCCGCAGGCATTGCGGATCTGTCCTCATCTGCATGTAAGTCAATGAGGACGGATCGTTTGGTATGACACTCATACCAAACGGTTTCGTCCTCACCCGTCTTAAAGTCAGTGGGGACGGAACCGTTTGGTATGAGTGTCATACCAAACGATCCCTCCTCATTGACTTACATGCAGATGAGGACGGATCCGCAATGCCTGCGGGCATTGCACACGGGACCCGAGCGTTACAGTGCTCGTAACGAGCACTGCTCGCTCATCTCTAGTACTTTCACACTAGCGCTAGAGATCCGGCGGGCTGTTATGGCCGGGAACAGCCCACCGGATCTGTCCGGATCCGGCATTTGCCTGACACAAAAGGGAGAACGGCCAGCACCATTAACAATAATGGGGGACGGCGCTGATCCGACCGCTATCCGCAAGAACGCCGGGAATTGGCAAGACAAATACCGTGGAACAGCCTGCCAGATCAATGCCACATATGTGAATGTAGCCTAAGGCAAATTACTGGGAAGTGGCAAGTATCTGAGAATACCTTCACTTGTTTGGCAAGGGCTACACGACGACTTAATGTCGCGCGACACATAGTGCACAACTACACTCGCAACAGTGTTCGCGACAATTTTTACAATGGAAGTAAAATACAATGGTGTTGACTGCGACATGCGACATGCTGCGACTGCGACACGACAGTCGCAGAAAAACCCACATTTGTCGCACGAAATTGGTGCGACACTGTCGCGCGACAAATGTTGTCGTGTAGCCCTAGCCTTTGAGTGGAGATAGAGGCGTGGCCTAGCATGAAAGAAAATTGCTGCAGCACACTACGCACTCCCACGTTGTCCTATACGGTTTTCTTTAATGGCACTGGTACATATACAATACAGACAGTAAACTAATTTTTTAAAATGTTACTTATCTAATATTTTCGGTTACTCACCCTTTCGTATCTCATCCCGGATCTGCCTTAGCCACTCTGGGCACTTCAATTTGAGGTCCGACCACTTCCTCTGGACCTGGCCCGGGGTCCGCTTACTCTGACAGTGATGGCGCAAGCCTTGTATCACCCGCTCCACTATTTTATTTTTTTCTTGTTGCGGGTGTTGATGGGTGCCACTGCCATCATAGCCCAGCTTGTCCATCTTCTGGACCATGTACTTTAGCTCTTCAGAGCTGAATGGACACGAACGCCTGCTTGCCGTTGCCATCTTGCAAAATTCACTCTGACTCTGAGGTTCGTACGCCACGACCTAGTGTTGTGCGTGCATTCGCAAGACTTATATTCGTACGCAACAGTGTATAGATTAAAAGTGTATAAAGTTGCGTACCTTTTGAAAAATGAACGTTCGTTATTAGTGAGCGAATATTCACAAATAGCACATAATAACGTATATTTTGTACACAAATACAACTAATCTATTCGTCGAATATATGAATTTTAGGAAAAGTCTGGCGAATGTTCGGTGAATAATTTTTTGCATGATTCGCTCATCTCTACTCATCATACTAATTTGCCTCTGGTAGAGGGATTGTACCTCTACAACCTATGCCGTTACTGTGAGTTGCAAAGCATGCGTGAATATACTCATTAACTGCCATTTTAATCTGACCTCATAAGTAGGCTTCAGAAAATCGAGCTTTGGATCATAAATCTGGAGTCGATTTGTTCAAACACTTTGCTTTAATACTGCACAGAGACCTGTCTCCATACAGCATTAAAATACATTGCCTCCTTGGAGGCAAAATTCGTTTCAACCAAAGTCGTGCAAGACTTCGGTGAATGAATTCAGGATTAATTTCTGCATCTTTAAAAATATTTAACATTCAGAAGTGATTACCAATTCATTCACTTAAGTCTCACTTGACTTTGGCTGAAACTAATTTTGCCTCCACGGAGCACGAAGCTTGATTTGTTCAACACTACTCAGAAGACAAAATGCCATTTACCGGTGGCAGAGGCACTGTCCCTCTACCACGCATAAATTACTGTGATGAACTGTGATGATCTGATTTGTATGTTGCTCATCACTAGATTCAACAGGCTACTCCATCTTCTTCCATTGCCCTATAGCCCAGTTCCGATTCTTATTTACCCATTTTAGGTGCTTTTACATCTGATCGTGGGCACTCTGACAGGTGTGTGGCCACCACGCAGCCCAATACACTGAAAGCTATGATGCACTATCATAGCCAACATTAAAATTTTCAGGAATTTGTGGTAAAGTACCTCTTTTATGTGGTAGGACCAGATAGACTTGTTTTCACTTACTACAAGCTTCAATGAACCTCTGGCTATCATGACTCTGTCTTTGTTTCACTGTTTGTCCTTTTTGTTGTACCACTTTTAATACTAAACACTGCATACTAGGAACACCCCACAAGATCTGCCATTTTGGAGACTCTGACCAGTTGCATAGCTCAAATAATTTGTCTATCATCAAGAACTGAATGTGCACTTGGTGTGTAATATATTCCATCCTTTGACAGTTGGCACTGTCAAAAAATAATCAATGTTGTGTACTTCACCCCTTAACTTTTAATGATATGGATGTTCTCTGGCTGATAGTGTACTCATAATGTAATGCGTAGACATAACTTAGTCTCTGTTTCCAGTGTGGCTCACAATCAAATATCTCTAGTACTCACATGATAGCCAGCCTTATAGGAATTCTTGCAACCTGTTAGGCTACATAAAAAGTTCACATTAAAGGGGTTCACTGGTCTTTTCTATAAAGTCCGGTCTGCCCTGTGAAAAAAGATAGTTTTGTTAATACTTACCTTGTCCATTCTGCCACTTGGGTCCCGACTGGATGTGTCCCCATCTTTTTCTTTTCAGCTGCATTAACTATTATGGAACACCTCAGGTCAGGACCCTAGTGGAAGACCCCGCAGCCTGTGTGAGTGCAACGAAGACAGCATCATAGGTGGCATGTACTAACCTATCTTTCTTCCACAAGGAAGAAGAAAGGCCAGAGATGCCGTATATCCCCCTCTACACGTATACATTTGCATATGTCTTTCATTGACAGTTTATAAAAAAAAATACTGTTGAGTTTAGGTTTTATGAATATGTACTGAAAAGTGTGGTTGACTGTGCTTTACAACAGTACCCTTATGTAAAGCGGTCAAATGTATACCAAAAGCATGCATTTTTGTCTGCGAAAACCTTCTTAAATCCTTCTTAAATCCAAAAGAAAGTAAAGAAAATCTATGCACATATGTGGCCGACCTGTTACAGATGTTCTATGAATATTACTTACAATAAAGTCTCTGTGAATTTGAGAGCATACTACAGATTTTATGTTTTTTTTAGGCTGCAAATTTAAAGTAATATGCCAACAAATCTAACATGGCACATTTTAATTTCTCAGATTCTGTACAAATACAAAAGAAAAAAGCCTTCATATAAATGTATACAGTGCCAATAGGGCCAGAATACAACTGTCTGGATGATCTATAAATTTGAAAAATCTCGAAGAGAGAGGGAAAGAGACGTTCAGGAAAATTTATGATGAGGGTAATATTTGATGCCAGTTTTGCTTCAGTCTCTGTTGGCATACTTTACTCCAAATTTATGAAATGGCATATGTTGTTTGATAAATCTTTAACCCTAATATTTTTGCCTAGAGATTCTTCTCCAGTTTTTTTCCCCACTCCCAATGGAGTCAGTTTGCAACCTTTTTAGCAACTTTTTTAAAAATTCATAGTGATAAATCTAGAGTGAAAGTGATTAGCATAGGTAATCACACCTACTTCCCGATAACTGTTCAAAACTGGGGTGAGTGGTGTAAAAATGCAAAAAATTATTTGTGCAAATAAGTCCAAAAAGTAGCAAAACTTTACTTTTGGGAATTTTTGAAGCCAGAATTATAGAGGCGAGGATTTGATACATATTACTTAATGAAATTATGTATCACAAATTAAACACAGGATATTCCATGAATAGTAAAGAGTAATATAGATTTAAATTAGTCACTACATTGTTACTATTTTTTTTTTTTAAACAAGACTAAGGCCCATATTTATTAACCCTTCTATGCCAGAAAACTGTCATCAAAAGTTTTCAAGTTTTGGCACATGCCTCAATATTGGAAGGTTTCGCCACTTATCCAAAAAAATGGAATGTGCAGGGCAGGGAGTTGGCAATGTGGACTTTGGCCTAGCCACCAATTACATTTATTATAATTTACACCAGACAACTATTATAAATTATACCTGAAATCTACGCAAACTTTTGGCTGGCATAGATTTCAGTTCAGGCGCACAAATGGTTCACCATGGGCCACAGTTATTAAGAGGCGTTGTACAAAAAATGGTCATAACAAATATCCCCCTAAACGTGAATTTAGTTTTCTCATGATGATAGCTAAAGTTTTGACAAACTATATTAAACAATGTCAAGTTCTTAGCCTATATAATTTTATTCTGAAATTAAATAATCTTGATTTATCAGAATGTTTAGCAGATTGTGAGAAAAAGGGGATTAATATATTATACACAGCAACCAATTACAGGGCAGCTTTCAATTTACTAGAGCAGTTTAAGAAATTATATTTGAGCTCTGGTTGCTATGGGAAACAAAGATTTTAAAGAATTCAACTAATGCATATACAATTATGGGCTCATGCACATGACCGTTTTTGTCTGCATCCGATCCACATTTAAACCGGTACCTTTTGTCTGTGTGATAAATAGCTGCAGAAATATCTGTGATTTTATTCCTATGCAAATTAGCAAGTTGAAGCACCAGGTGCCTGTGTTTAATCCTTACAATGCTGCTTTTGTAACACTGCCTTTGCTCTGCAGACTTCACCTTCCCTTGATTGAAAGGGCTCACCAGCATATTAAGAGCAGAGTTGTGTACATATCATATACACCACTTACTGTAGCCTTACCACATGAGAAGAATGGATTTCTCTGTTTAGAAATACACTTTACAATACACTTTACTGCTTTATTCACAGGCTCAATATATTATTATAATGAAACCAACAATATGTATTAGCTTTCTAAGAGTAGAAAAAACACATTCCTCAATATGATAAGGCTGTAGCATGGAAGTAAGTCAGCCTTGCATGAAGAGATCCTTGGTTTGAATCTTGAGAGAAATGTTCAGATATTTTTATTCTCCCACATTTAACCCATAATAAGAATCTATAACCTTATCATGTTGATAATAATGTTTTTAATGGTTAGAAAGCTAAATCATATTACTGGTTTAATAATCATATATTGGGCATGTGAACAAACCAGTAGTTTGCTGTAGGTTTCTAAGCATTAAAAAAACAATTCTAGTTACTATCAATCTACAGCATTACAACATAGAGAATGATGGTTTTTCTATACTGAGAAAGTATATATATCTTACTGTTTTTGTCATAATCATATATTGTGCCTATAAATAAAGCAGTAGCATGTATATTAGCTTTCTAAACATAGAAATGCACTATTCTCTATGTGGCTCAAAGGCTACAGTAAGTGGTGTGCTGGGACACAGTCCCGGCGTCAGCATGTTGATGTCTAGCCCTGTCAATTAAGAAGAGGGGGAAGTATGCAGAACATAGAGGGTGTTATAAGAGCAGTACTCCAAGGATTCAGCCTGACTCCCTGGTTCTCCAATTGGCTCATTTGCATATGAATAAAATGCAGATATCTCTGCAGCTGTCTTGGCATACAGACAAAAAAAGCAATAATTTTGATAAACATGATTAACTCTACCAGGCAGAGACTCTTTAAGTTATATATTGTATGCCATGGTATTATGGTAGTTTTTATTTCTATTTTACCATATTATATGTGTCATTATTTGCTTGTGATTTTTATTTAATATGGTAGTAGTTAAAGATGAGCGAATCTATTCGCCGCTTCGTAGATTCGTATTGAATCCTCCATTTTTCCTACTCTGAAGCGAATCCGGATTTATTCAGATTCTCTTCGTATTATTCATAAATGTTCTTAAAATTTTGAAGTCTAACACTACATACACAACTTCTTCTTGCCCCCTCCCCCGGCCCCCTGAAGCGGGAAAATGATGATACGCTCCCTCAAGAGCAGGAAAGTGAAGATATGCCCCCTCAGAAGCGGGAAAAACTAGCCCGGCCCACTGGGAACTAACTATTTGCACGAATAGGCAGTGAAGACTCCTCCCTCATTACTCCGCCCTCCTCTCCAGTTCAAGCCAGAGGTGAACAAGATCCACAGCATGGCGAAGCAAATGCGACCAAAGTGGGGGGAAATGGTCTTTGGGAACAAGTACCCCAAACCACCGCCCGCTCCAGAGATCAGACCGTCACAATTGTGCAAGAGAGTCTCACCGGCTCCTGAGTCGATATTCGCTTTGCTGGCTGGTGCGGCGGAGGCGGCTAGAGCGTCCACTTTGCCGCCCAGGAGGAGAACATCAACAACACCTTCCATGCGGCAGAATCCGATTGTGCCAACATCAGTGACGGCCCACACCCAGACCCTTGGGACTACAACAATGCGGTGGAGGATTGGGTCATTCAAGTATTGGATCATCCGAGGCCGAGAAATCCTACACTGGAGCGGCGAAAGGGAACCGTCCTGTGGTTTTTTGTGGAGCGAGGCTCTGCCTTCCTGGCGGATGACAAGAATGGCAAGGAGTACTTTGTGGGATGCAGAAATGGCCGTACCTGCTCCAACCCCGTCACAGCCTGTACGTGCGGGATCAGGTGGAATACACCCCTATGGCATCCCTGAAAGGCCCCTTTGCTACCGGGGTTAACGTATTATCGAAGCCCCTGGTCCCTACATCACCACCAGAAGTTTGGCCGGAGGAACCACCAGGTGAAGGACGTGTGCGCTGCCTACAGGTGTCACTGGATGGCACCCTCCGTTTCAGGGAGAAGACACAGCCGGAGCCTCTGATCCCTTGACTGCCACGACATCACAGTCCTTTCAGCTGGGTCAGCTGACAACAACATTGTTTACGTTCCAGTCGACGGTGATCCACCAGTACCAGCTACCCTGAAAAATGAAGTCAGCAGCAGCCTGGGTGCAACCTTTCCTCAACCGCTGCAGCCAGAAGTCCTTACCCCTGCTGTCCAGGCAGGAGAATCCGGAAAAGTAAAGGCACAAGTGGCTGCAGCACTCACCAGCGTGACCACCACCCGGACCCGGTCAAGTCCGACTTCTGGCAGAAGAGGGCAGTGGAGCTCCACCACATCAGTCAGCTTGGCCTACAGGAGGCAGGAGCATCCGCTGATCTCATTCAGTAGCAGTTCAAGCGAGGAGGACTTCAGATCCCTCATCTGAGGAACCCTTCTATTGGCTGAATGATTTAAAGGACACCTCTGGAGGAGGTGACGGGTGAGAGCTAGTTGGCACTTGTTTTGTTTGTTTAGTTTGTACTGCCCCCTGTTTGACTCTCACCCAGATGGACATGGCTTGTCAGGACTCCCCCTCCCCCCCTTTCTGCAGAAAATTCCCAGTTGTGCCTAAGAGTGCCTATTTTCCTTACCCCCCTTCTCAGGTTATTTGGGAGCCCACTTTGCAAAAAGGTCCTCTTTTTGCTGCTATTTTATATTATCCATGTGGATTACACATTACCTGTTTGGATTACAAAATTACTTCAAGTGGATAACAATTGAATTTTGGACTGTGTTCCAGTGTTCTATCGTGCCAAGCAGCCACAAAGAGAGACTCAAATGTATATCTGAGACTTTTATGCTGGCAAATGTGAAATTGCACTAAAATGTTTGCATAATTGTCTTTGCTGTATTTTAGAAATAATGTTTTTACCGGTTCAGCAACGTTCAAGCACTTTAGCCCATTGTGTGTATTCTTTTTCAGGTACTGCAATTTGTCCTATTATGCACTTATTAAACATTGTTTTTTAGTAAATTATGCACTTAGCCGGATAGCTAGCACCTTACTTTTCTACCTCATATGGACTGCCTTTAAAGACTGTACGCCGCGGCGTGAGCCTCGTGCGTATGACACAATCACGAATCAATAGTACGCTAAGGAGTCGTACGCACTTTGTACGCTAATGTTTACGTATTGCGTACTTTTATCAACACTGACTGTATGTTCGTAATTTGTGCAGGAATGTTCACAAAACATTGATTATTTTTTAAAGCAAATTCGACCGAATAAATTCATATTAAGAAGAATCTTGTCAAAAATTTGTTGATTATTTGCCGAAGCAAATTTTGGATGATTCACTCATCTCTAGTATTAGTTAATAAATATCAAGACATGAAATCTTGAGAACCAAAGTAAATTATTACTCTAAAGTTTTACTCGTTCCGAGGGTATGGAATCTATATTTGGTTCCACACCGATTTAATAGTAGAAAACAGTTGAGCATACCTTAAATTACTCCTATGGGTAACAAAGGCAGCTTTTCTTTTTGACTTTTGACAAATGAGGCCCAAAATGTCAGCTCAATGAAGACAATTTAATAAAATGTTGCAGTAGATTAAACAGGGAAGGTGCTTTACATAGATGTTGTGTTTCTCAGTATTTGAAACCTTATTTGCTGTCAATAAGCAGGGACTGAGGAATGAACCTTGAATGATGTCATTTAACTAAATCATGTTTTTATTTTAGAATCCTTACACTCACATCTTTCTCCAGCACCATACGCTGGTGTACTGGTCCACTTCTACTGCCACAGCATTAGTGAAGTGCCCGAGTAACGCTGCATCCAGTAACTGTCCTCAGAGATATACCACTGAGGACAGTAATCGGCTGCATTGGTCTGGTGCATATTATTTTGCTCGTCTCTGAAACTGTGACATCCCGGGATATGGGATGTGAACATGATTGCTGTCCTCAGCGGTAGACTGATGAGACTTTCCAAGATCTTTAATTATCTCAGTCATACCAAGTTAAAAAATATAATTGGAGAATTTTGCAAACATAAATTCTAGAAGATAATTTAGTAGGAATTTAGTAGGCCTAGAAGACAATTGGGTCTGGGATAGTAGATTTAATAATGAGTAGAAAATGTCATGAAATCCATTTTTATGTTTTTCCTTTTTTTTAATTTACTCTTTGTGATGACAACTTGCAGGCAGGTGGGGGGTTGGAGGCTTTACATTTTAGTGCACTGTATTAAAGGGATTTTTGAGCTCCACATAGTGATAATCTTATCCTCCTGATAGGTCATCAATATCCAATCAGTAGGGGTTCGACACCCACTAATCAACAGTTCCCTGCAGCCTCTGGTGCCGAAACTAGCACTTTGAATGGAGTCAGAAACGCAGCTCCATTCAAAGTGCAATGGTCATGTCGGGTTAGTGTCACCAGCTTGACTCATCAGTTTCACACACATTGGGGAACATTTATCTATAATGGTGTAATTTTCCCCAAAACAATACTAACATTACAAATAAAAAACGGTGATTTGTTTCACCTCATATATCAAAAGGCGCATACCATTTGTAAAATGTGACTTTTGAAAATATAAACTTGATTATCTGCTTATTTCTCTCGACTTGCGACATTTTAATGTCAATAGCGGCTTATTTTAAACTGAAATGCGCCATTTCAGCACTTGTGACTTTTGAAGCATATTCGTGACATTTCCTGTGGTAAATTGCAACTTTTGTCTGAGAGTCGGGAAATTTTTGTTATTGTATTTTTTTTTGTTGAATGTCAATTTACTGACAAAACCCTGTTGTTTCGCTCATTTATAATAGATAAAAATAAATGAATCCTGTTTTAATACTTACTTATCACTTGTTCCCACGACGAGTTGGTTTTTATTTTCATAAATACGACTTGTATAAGAACGAGCAGTCCCATTGAAATGAATGGGATGGTTAGGTGTAATTACACCTGTTCACAGCTACTGATACGCCGAGCAGGTAAACAATGAAGGGGAGGCATGAGGATAGGTCACCAGTAAATATAACTCGGATAACACTTTTAATTGTTCGCAAGAATTTGAGCCATTTCTGACAATAAGAGGATGATAAATGAGGTGTAATGTGTGCCAATTTGATAGCCCCACCTACTTTGACATGTATAACTCATTTCTGGTGTGATGCATTCTTTATGGTAAAAATTCTAGAGAAAACAGTCAATATATTTGGTGCAAATCAAAACGCCATTCTTTTTGGCAAATTTTACACCTTAATTCTAGTGCAACATGCTTACTAAATGTCCCGCTCTATTTACTCACATTTTCATTGGCCTTTATTGCTTTGTTTTGTTGTGCATTTTATTTTTGCTTATATAGGCTATGGGTTGGGGGACAGGTGTGGAGAACAACTGAAAGGGGCTGTCGAGGATTTTACTATTGGTATCTTATCTTTAGGATGGGCAATCAATAACAGATCATTGGGAGTTAGACATCCTGCACCCCTGCCAATCAGCTGTTTTAGAGTAGATCTGGCACCAGAAGTCAGCACTGGCACTACACAGGTCTGTCTTTTGAGTAGTAAACAGAACTAGTAACTGCATATCTTTTGCAATTCACTTCAATAGAGAAGTGTTGCAGCCAGAAGCTCCATCCACTACACAGTGGATGGAGCTGTGTAGTTCCTGAGCTGGAGCTACTCCAATAAAGCTGATTGGTGGGGCTGATGACTGTCTGACCCCTGCTGATTTGATATTTATGACCTATCCTGGGTACTAAAATCCTCAACAACCCGTTTAAATAGAGGACTTATAATGCTACTGTACTTTTTAAATAAATTTCCACTTCCCAAGAATTATGTCCCCACTACTTATGAGGAAATAAAGTACAATAGGGCAGTTTTCTAGCCAGTTACCTGAACCCATTCAGGTACTGCATAGCATGCTTGGCACTTGGTTTCCAGTTGATTTCTTTCCTTTCAATTGCTGCTTTATTTGGCAATCTTAAGGGATATGTGAAGGCATACTCTGCCTCCTGGGTGGAAAGACACAACTGCATTTTGGGAAGGATAGTTGCCATGGCAACTGTTAGATGGCCAGTTCTTATGTTAATTACTGGGTCCCTTGCCTGATACTCATAGATGTCAAATGTTTGTCTACCAGACACCAAGAGTAGTGTTCAAGGTTTCAAGTTTTTAAGTGATTTTCCACTTTAAAAATCAATTACCGAAGTTCTTCAATGAAGTCACACTCGACTTCGTGAATAACTAACTTTGGCTTATCAGGGCCCATACATTCTAATAGTGTATGTAGACGGATCTCTGCACAGTATTATTCCGAAGTTTTGAACCAAGCGACTTTGGATGAAGTATCCGAAGCTTGCTTCGCTCAAAACTAACCGAGAGGCACAAGGACTGGCTCATCTTCTGCTCAAAATACGTGTGCAGGGCTGGTACAGCTTTATTGGAAAAGTAATGTCTGCATGTGACTCTCCACCTTGTCTGGGCACAAGTCATCAGTTCTCTGAAATGTGCAGAGTCAGCTACATGGAAAGAGAGGTACTTTAGTACTAGCAATTTGGCCAGGTGCATGTTCAGCTTTCGCTCCATTGGATGAGTGCACGCACGCTGATGTCTTTTAGCAATCGCTTTGGTGATCGATTGTTGCTGAAACAAGTGACGAGCAGTAGGAGGAGCATCAGGAGCTATAGGCAACATTGAGTTTGATGAAAAGGAACAACAGCTTCATTCTGCTGAGGTTGGCGAGCCCTGACTGCTGGAGAGGTGGTGCCGGGCTGGTGGCAGATGCAACAGTTGCTGCATTAGGCTAAATGAGTGGCACCGTTTTCCTACGCCACTTTATGGTGATGCTTCATGTGTTGACACAGGGCTGTTGTGCCAACATTAGCACCCTGGCTATGCCTAACCTTCTGCTCACATATTCTGCATACCACCACGCTAATGTCTGCTGAGTATGGCATTTTCCCTCCACCAATGTTTTTAAGAACTGTACACTTCTAATCAGTTCCTCACAGGTATCTCCTGAATAGCAGACAGTGCACCCCTCCCTCATTTTGCTGCAGATGTCCCACTGCTTCTCCCACTGCTTCTCATGGGCACACTTTCACCCTGCTGGCTCATGGACACGCAGCCACCCTTGCCCTATGATTATGATGATGCCCCTTCTTCGTCCATCTCCCGCACACGATCGACTACATTGTCATCGACATATCTACATTAGTTTGTTTCTCACTAATATCACCCCTACCTGGCTCTTGAGCGGGTCCATGACCTCTCGCAACATGTGGTCTCACCCAACTGTTATCCTCCTTTAGTTGCAAGCCTAGAGGAGTACGCAGTGGAACCCCCTTCAAGTCTGTGCTGGCCTGTAACTGATGACTGTCCTCACAAAGCTCATCTTCTCTGAAAAGTGGAGCATAGCCAGTGGCATACTTAACTTGGCTAGCAGAAGAAGCAGCAAAAGCAAGAGGCAGGCTCAGAACAGTTGAGGGCATGGAAGAAGTTCCTGGGCCATGCCAAATAAGCATGGTGTCAAAGGAACCCACAAATTTCTGACCACCAGTATTTGTTGGCACCTGAGATGATGTTGAAGAGGAAGTCAACCATTCCAGTACAGCTGGATTGTTGGTCAAAAGACAAGTGTTATATGACAGTGGTAGCTCTGGCCTGTTGCTGCAAGTGCTGCTACCGCCAACTCTTCTTCTACTTTACTTGTGCTATCTATAGCTACCTTTTTCCACTACCTGTTCCTTTGGAGGCCCTATAGTGTACAGTAACTGAATCAGTAATGATTGATACTGTAACAGATTAAATATGAATGGTGCAGCAGGCAAACAAGATAAACATGGCGATAGATTAGACCACCTATTGAGACTAAATCTGATGCACAGTAAGTCTCTGTATAACAGAACAGATTAAGTATGAATGGCGCAGCAGGTCAACAAGATGGATATGTCGATATATTAGACCTCATGTTGAGACTAAGTCTTACACACAGTAAGTCTATGTATATCACAACAGACTAAGAATGAATGGCGCAGCAAGTGAACAAGATAAGCTTGACACTATATTAGACCACCTGTTAAGAATGAGTCTGCTGCACTGTCCCTGCAGTTTCCCTATGCTCTCCCTATGCTTTCCCTACAGTCTCAAAAACCATTCCCTACGATCTCCCTGCACTGTTCCTGCTCTGTCCTTGCAATCTTCCTTCACTCTCTCTCTATAATATTCTAGTTTTAATTGTTTGTAGCAACACTGTTCCTACTTCATTTGTGATTGTATCGTCTCTCCCTAAGCTAAGCTCAGCTTACAGTGAAATGGTGGAGACCATGTGGGATGAGTCATTCATAGGGCTGTGACATCACATGGGATGACTATTTGTGGATTGACTGGATGCATGGCATTATGGGTGATCTCACATTCCCCGGCTTCTTACTTTCACTTTGTAACATGTGTAGCTGTCATTTTAGGGAAAAAAGTGATTACTTGCAAATTGAGTTTTTCCTAAACTTCAGATAAAATTCACTTTGGATGCTTTAATCACTTAACACCACAAAAATGTCCAAAATATGTCACAATTTCAAGATTATGATTAATTATTAAAAATATCCAATAATGTCCCATAATTGTTTATCAATAAATAAGTAGATTGAAATGATTGCATCAAATCATTCTGTTACCAAGAAAGCAGCGCTTGAATCTATGATCAGTCTTCTAATAGCCGTTGTTACTACGATCCTTCCTGCATACTTGCGGCTGAATACCTCCACAACATTTTGGAGGTTATATTGCTCCCTGCTGCAGGGATATATTTTGTATATTTTGCTGCATTTATATATAAGCAAATTATTCTTCATTATCCAGCATTTAAATATACAAAATGCAGACAGAAAACTAAGTATCCAGGGCACCAGTAGGCATGTATTTAAGACGGAGACATTTTCCATCTTCATCTTTGTGCATTCTGAAAGGATAAGACAAACTCCTATATGCTTTTCCTTAATATTTAATGAAACATCTCAGTTCAGCCCCTCCCCCCTTTGCCAGTACAGTGACAAGGAGCCATTAGCAATGCGCATTTCAACTAGTGAGTGGGTGACTCTGAAAAGAAACAAACACAATTAGAGACAGAATCCGAACACTGGCAAATGCATGTATGCACACATCCACATATGTAAAATGTAACCTGATAACCCACTGATACTAAGAGGTATTTGTAGGCGTATAAAATTAGCCAAGAAGACATTTTTCTAGTGTGATATTTGCCGATCTGTATCTTTTCTTATAATTTGATAACTGAGTTAATTTAACCGGTCGGGACTTAAATGGCATCTATTGGCAGATTTGTACCTATAAAACTGTCTGACCTGTTACATGTGCGTTTGTCAGCTAAAGACATTTGTGTTGGTCCCATGCACATATGTGCCCCATTGCTGAGAAAAATTATGTTTTAATATATGCAAATGAGTCTCTAGGAGCAACTAGGGCATTGCCATTACTCCTAGAGGCTCTGCTCTCTCTGCAACTGTCGCTCTCCCCTACACTTTGATTGACAGGGCCAGGCAGGTGTGATAATGTTTTTACTGTCTGGTCTTGTCAGAGTGGAGAGGGCACAGCAGTTGCAGTCAGATTTGAACTTTCACCTGTCACCTCAACACCCCTGTTGCTCTTAGAGACTAATTTGCATATATTCAAACATAATTTTTCTCAGCAATGTGGGCACATATGAACAGGGGGCCAACACAGATGTCTTCAGCTGCCAAGTGCACATGTAACAGGTCAGCCAGTTTCATAGGGACAAATCTACTGACAGATGCTTTTTAAGTCTAGGCAAAGCTAGAGCTGCAAGCATTGGTGCCTCTTCAAACAGTTGATCGGATATCGTACCCCCACCAAACAGATAATGATGACCTATGATCTGAGGATAGATCATCAATAAAAAAAATCCTCTCAGGAAGCCTCTTTAATGTCTGTGATCAGCGATGATGCCAATTGCAGACATTTAACCCCTCAGATGCCATGCTCCAATGTGACCACGGCATCTGAGCACTGCGCTTCCAGGGCTTGAATGGCTCCCCCTAGCTGTAATCAGGGAGCCATTCAATTAATGTAGCAGTGTACAATTAAAATCTAAAAAAATATTTACCCTATATGGCAAATGGTGTAACAGAAGAAAAATCAAAATGGCCAATTTGCAGTTTTTTTTGTTGCTTCAACCCCAAAGAAAATTCAATAAAAAGTCATACACACCCCAAAATGGTATCAATGAAAATTACAGATCGCCCCGCAATAACTGAGCCCCCACATAGCTCCATAGACTAAATTAAAACGTTATGGGAGTCAGAATATGTGAATGAGAAAAATAAATCAATTTTTTCCAAAGTTTTTATAATTTTTTTACGTATTAAAACACAAGAAAAAATATATAAATGTGGTATCTCTTTAATCGTACTGACACAGAAAATGAAGGGCATTGGTCAACTTTACTACACGCTGTAAAAACAAAACCAGTTGAACTATAGTGGAATTGCATTTTGTTTTTCAAATTCCACCCCATTTGGGATTTTTTTCCAGCTTCCCACTACATTGTATGCAATATTAAATAGTGCTATTAGCAAGTACAACTTGCCCCACAGAAAAAAACAAGCCCTCCTATGGCTATGAACTGAAAAACTGAGAAAGTTATGGTAAAATCACCATTCTCAAAGGGTTAAACACCAGGACCACATTTAACAATGTTGATTTGTAATCTCCACATGCTAAAAGTTCAGGTAGTTGCACTCTACCATCTCAGAACAATACATTTACTGGCTAAAAACAGGGACTTTCGGAAAAACATTTGCATGTGGTAATTCTATATCTTTTCATCCAACATTCCTAGAAAACAGACTTCAGGAGTACATGAAACTGGGAGAGATAATAACCTACAGAGAAAATGTGTGTCCAAGTTCCAAACTCAGGTGATAGGAGTGAAAGACCAGATTATATGCTAGAGGTCAGCATTTAAATCCTGACATCTGGGACATGTGATGGATAAGTTTGATAAATAATATATAATTGAGTCTGTTGTTGATCGAAGGCAAGACTTTAAGGTGTGACATTAATAAATCTTGTGCCACAGAGGCATATCTGCAATGATATCAGTAAAGTTGGCAAATTTCTTAGATTCTGCCCATAAACCTCAGCAAGTTTATGCAGAGGGAATAAGGGTTTACATCATAAACCATGTTCCAAATTATTATGCAAATGATATTTATCTCTGATTTTCCTAAATGGTCGGTGCAAATGACAGTCAGTATAATAAAAGTCATCACCCGTTGTATCCGAGTATACATCGAATTTTATTGAACAAACCTCCCAATGATAACAGTATATTCTTCAAAAATTTAAAAAAACTGTTCAAATTATTATGCACAGTAGCGTTTCTAAACATTTTATATGTTTTTAAGAACTGAAAATGCTCATTTGTGGAATTTGCAGCATTAGAAGGTCACATTCACTGAAATAAAAAGCTATTTAAATCCAAAACACCCTAACAGGCCAAGTTACATGTTAACATAGGAACCCTTCTTTGATATCACCTTCACAATTCTTGCATCCATTGAACTTGTGAGTTTTTGGAGAGTTTCTGCTTGAATTTCTTTGCATGATGTCAGAATAGCCTCCCAGAGCTGCTGTTTTGATGTTAACTGCCTCCCACCCTCATAGATCTTTTGCTTGATGATACCCCAAAGGTTCTCTATAAGGTTGAGGTCAGGGGAAGATGGTGGCCATGGTGACCATGAGTTTATCTCCTTTTATGCCCATAGCAGCCAATGACACAGAGGTATTCTTTGCAGCATGAGATGGTGCATTGTCATGCATGAAGATGATTTTGTTCCTGAAGGCACATTTCTGCTTTTTGTACCATGGAAGAAAGTTGTCTGTCAGAAACTCTATATACTTTGCAGAGGTCATTTTCACACCTTCAGGAACCCTAAGGCCCCTTCACACGAGCGGAGACTCGCATGTCTCCCGCAACGCATCTACAGGGCTGGACTCGGCACGGACAGGGATCGCATATAATGCTATGCGATCCCTGTCAGTGCGGAGTCCAGCCCTGTAGATCCGTTGCGGGAGACATGCGAGTCTCCCGCTCGTGTGAAAGGGGCCTAAAGGGGCCTACCAGCTCTCTCCCCATGATTCCGGCCCAAAACATGACTCCTTCACCTCCTTGTTGACGTTGCAGCCCTGTTGGGACATGGTGGCCATCCACCAACCATCCACTACTCCATCCATCTGGACCATCCAGGGTTGCACGACACTCATCAGTAAACAAGACTGTTTGAAAATTAGTCTTCATGTATGTCTGGGCCCACTGCAACCGTTTCTGCTTGTGAGCACTGGTTAGGGGTGGCCGAATAGTAGGTTTGTGCACCACAGCAAGCCTTTGAAGGATCCTACACCTTGAGGTTCGAGGGACTCCAGAGGCACCAGCAGCTTCAAATATCTGTTTGCTGGTTTGTAATGGCTGTTGCTCTCTTAATCCGATGAACTTGCCTGGCAGAAACCTTCCTCATTCTGCCTTTATCAGCACGAACACGTCTGTGCTCTGAATCAGCCACAAATCTCTTCACAGTACGATGATCAGTTTTCGTGAAATATCTTATGTTTTCATCCTTTGTCCAAGGCATTGCACTATTTGATGCTTTTCGGCAGCAGAGAGATCTTTTTTTTCCACATTTTACTTGATTTACAGGTGGCCTGCTTAATATTGTGGAACATCCAGTTTTCCTTTAATTGGGCTCACCTGGCAAACTAATTATCACAGGTATCTGAGATTGATTTCAGTGATCCAAAGAGCCCTGAGACACAGTACCATCAATGAGTTTCATTGAAAAACAAAAAATTTAATCTTTATGACACTTAAATCCAATTTGCATAATAATTTGGAACATGGTGTAGAGTCATTTGTTCTATCAAATTTCAATCAAATTTGGGCACTGTCATATTTCCAATTTAAGCCCCAAAATAAAGGATATCTCAAGATAATCTAATTCCATGAACAGGTGCTCTGGGAGGGGTACTGCCAAGTGTTGGAATAATTGCAGTTGGAACAATTTAATCAAGTTAATGGCGAAAGTGGTAGTGATTTCCAAATATTGAACTTGTCACAAACATGTGCAACGAGAGAATATACATTGCATTGTAGCGTCCAAGAATGTAACTTTGTAATGACAATGCCAAGGTATTTAAATGAATCCCCACTCTTAATGTCCTGGTACCTCACTGGCCATACCGCCATGCTCTATCTAGTGGCATGTAAACTGATTTATCCCAGTACACTAATATGCCCAAATAGATGCCAAAGTCATTTATGATGTCTGTTGCCTGAGAGAGTGGTGTATCAGGGGAGGATAACAATGATATTATATCATCCACATACAGGCCTATATGATCCTTCTTATCTCCTACTTGAATACCATATATTGAGGGGGTAGTCTGGGTCTGGAAGGTTAGGGCTTAGACTGTCAGGACAAAGTGAAGATAAAGGGTATCCTTGCCTTGTGACTCAAAAAAGAGGAAAGCAAGGTGATAGCTGCCCATTAATTGTTAGATTAATAGAAGGGTTAGAGTATAAAAATGTAATATAAAATTGTGGACCAAACACAAATTTAAGCCAAATTCTAATGAAAATGGGCATTCTAAGGAGCAGGAGACCTTGGCTGCATCTAAAGACCCCTTGTATGCTGTTTTGGCTGTATCTATATCTCCTGGTTCTGAACCTGTTTGTCTACTACTAGTGTTGATCGAGCACCGTGATGCTCAGGTGCTCGGTTGCTCTGGCTGAACACTAGGTGGTGCTTGAGTGCTCGGCCGAGCACCTAAGCATAATGGAAGTCAATGGGAGAACCCGAGCACTAAACCAGGCACCCCCAGAAAATAGTGGAAACACCACTCAAATGGTTTGGGAACAGCATGGGGAGGATGTCTGGATGCATCTTGGACACCGAAGTCGCTGTTGGGAATGATGTTGTCCGAGTATTACGCCACTTTTACGGAATGACAAGAATACCCCACAAAACCGAATATAACATTGATTTTACAGGAAATATTGTTAGGAAACATATTTACTTGTACGTAAAGCACAAGTGCTGACAAAAATTACAAGGAAGAGGCACTCCGATACAACTGGTATATCACATAAAGGAGGGCCTCATTCACATTGTGGTACAATTGTTCATGTCGTGGTACTCCAACACTCATAAAGCCTATGCACAAAGTGAAAGGGCTGCCAAAAATTACAAGGAACAGGCAATCCAATACACGCTTTATTACACATAAAGGAGAGCGTCATACACACCCTTGAAAGATTATGATTGATGGCCTGCTGGTGACCCTCTAAAACATTAGGGGTGAGTGCCTTCTGCTGATCTGACCGTCTAAAACATTAGGGTTCAGGGCCGACTGGTGAGCAGACCGTCTAAAACATTATGATTGATGGCCTGCTGGTGACCATCTAAAATATTATGGTTGAGGGCTTTCTGGTGAGCTGACCATCTAAAACATTATGGTTGAGGGCCGGCTGGTGAGCAGACCGTCTAAAACATTATGGTTGAGGGCCTGCTGGTAAACTGACCGTCCAAAACATTATGGTTCAGGGCCTGCTGGTGAGCTGACCATCTAAAACATTATGGTTGAAGGCCTGCTGGTGAGTTGACCATCTAAAACATTATGGTTGAGGGCCGGCTGGTGAGCAGACCATCTAAAACATTATGGTTGAGGGCCGGCTGGTGAGCAGACCGTTTAAAACATTATGGTTGAGGGCCTGCTGGTGAGCTGACCATCTAAAACATTATGGTTGAGGGCCGGCTGGTGAGCAGACCATCTAAAACATTATGGTTGAGGGCCTGCTGGTGAGCTGACCGTCTAAAACATTATGGTTGAGGGCCGGCTGGTGAGCAGACCATCTAAAACATTATGGTTGAGGGCCTGCTGGTGAGCTGACCGTCTAAAACATTATGGTTCAGGGCCTGCTGGTGAACGTCGAGGGCAGCCTAATAATCAGTTTCATATGATGGAGGATGAGGAGGAAGAGGACGAAAAGAGGAAGGGGTACATGGGAATACAGTGTAATCAATACACCCTAAAAGCCACATTTAAGGTTCCTTCATGTTAGGCCGCTTTCCTCTGGTGGGGTAGAGAAGTCAGGGGCAATCCAGGCCTTGTTCATTTTGATAAGCTTCAACCTGTCAGCATTTTCAGTTGACAGGCGGATGCGCTTATCGGTAATTATGCCCCCAGCGGCACTAAATACCCGCTCCGACAAAACGCTGGCGGCAGGGCAGGCCAGCACCTCCAAGGAGTAGAGCACCAGTTCGTGCCACGTGTCCAGCTTAGACACCCAATAATTATAAGGCACAGAGGGATCGCTGCGGATGTTGACACGGTCAGCTAGGTACTCCTTTACCATCTTCCAAAACTTTTCCCTCCTTGTGACACTAGGATGCTCTTCAGGGTGAGGGTGCTGACGGGATGTCATGAAACTGTCCCAGGCCTTGGAGAGTGTCACCCTGCCTTTGTTGGAACTGATGTGTGTTCCCCTCGTCTCCCCTCCTCGGGTGGCCAAGGAACTACGTACTCTGCCGCCAGTGTTGTCAGCTGGAAATTTTTGGAGCAAATTTTCTACAAGGGCCTTCTGGTATTGCACCATTTTGCTTGTCCTCTCCACCACAGGAATGAGAGATGAGAAGTTATCTTTGTAGTGGGGGTCAAGAAGGGTGAACAACCAGTAATCGGTGTTGGCTAAAATGCATATAATGCAAGAGTCACGGGAAAGGCAGCATAGCATGAAGTCAGCCATGTGTGCCAGAGACCCAACAGACAAGGCTTCGCTCTCCTCACCATTAGGATGACTCTCAATCTCCTCCTTCTTGTCCTCTTCCTCCTCTTCGGCCCATCCACGCCGAAGAGATGGTGTAAACGTGCTATGGGTATTACCCTCTGTAGTGGTGGCAACCGTCTCCTGCTCCACTCCCTCCTCCTCGTCCTCCTCCAATTCGCGCTGAGAAGACAAACCGAGGGTGATCTGGCTATCACCCTGTGTAGGGTCTTCCCCCATTTCCACCTCTTCCACACACAAAGCGTCCGCCTTTATTGTGAGCAGTGAGCTTTTTAATAGACACAGAAGTGGGATGGTTACGCTGATAATTGCATTATCGCCACTCACCATCTGTGTAGATTCCTCAAAGTTGCGTAAAACCTCACAGAGGTCAGACATCAATGCCCACTCGAACAGCGGAAGCTGACTGGAAAGGCGCAGACCGTGTTACAGCTGGTATTCCACTACTGCCCTCTGCTGCTCACAAAGCCTGCCCAACATGTGGAAGGTGGAGTTCCAGCGCGTGCTCAGGTCGCACAGCAGTCGGTGATCTGGCAAGCACAACTGCTGCTGCAGCATTGCCAGGCCGGCTGAAGCTGTAGGTGACTTTCGGAAATGGGCACACAGGCGGCGCACCTTCACAAGTAGCTGAGGCAAATTGGGGTAGGTTTTCAGAAACCACTGAACCACTAAGTTGAAGACATGGGCCAGGCATGGTATGTGTGTGAAGTTGCCAAGCTCCAAAGCCGCCACCAAGTTGCGGCCGTTATCAGACACAATGCCTGGCTGTAGGTTGACTGGCCAGAGCCACAGCTAAGCCTGGTCCCTTATGCCCTGCCACAGCTCTGCGGTGGTGTGCTGTTTTTCACCTAAGCAAATAAGCTTTAGCATGGCCATAAGCATGGCATGGCAAATAAGCTTTAGCTGCTTCCCGACTGCTGTGCTACACTGCTTTAAGCTACTGACTGTAGTCTGACTGGTGCTGCAAGATTAGAATTTTGCAGTGGAAGTGGAGGAGGAGGTGGAGGAAGAGAAGGAGGGGTTACAGCCGCTACTGTAGGTGGTGGCGGAAATCCAGATGGAAGTATGGGCCACAATCCTTGGCGTCGGTAGCACCTGTGCCATCCCAGGGTGAAATGTAGCGTCCCTGGCCAGAAGTGCTTGTCCATGTGTCAGTTGTTAAGTGGACCTTGCCAGTAACTGCGTTGTTCAGGGCACGGGTTATGTTTAAGGACACATGCTGGTGTAAGGCAGGGACGGCACACCGGGAAAAATAGTGGCGGCTGGGACTGCATAACGAGAGACAGTCGCCGCCATCAGGCTGTGAAAAGCCTCAGTGTCCACCAGCCTAAACAGCAACATTTCGAGGGCCAGCAATTTGGAAAGTTGCGCGTTTAGTGCTATGGCCTGTGGGTGGGTGGCAGGTTATTTGCGCTTGCGTTCAAATGCCTGGGGTAAGGACATTTAAACGCTGCCCTGGGACACTTAAGTGGACGTGCTTGCTGATGGTTCTTGCGAAGGTCCAGGTTCCGGGGCGGGAGGTATCTGGGCCTGCATCTTGGACAGCACGTAACAGAGGGGAAGAGGAGGCAGTGGTGTGACCCGCAGACACCGATCGTGGACTCAGGCATTCGGCCCACCGATTAGGGTGCCATGTGGCAGATCATGCTGGTGGTGGTCAGGTTGCTGGTGTTTACGCCCCTGCTCATCTTGGTACGGCACATGTTGCAAATTACAATTCGTTTATCGTCAGCACTTTCCTCCAAAAAGCACCAGACTTGGCACCTACCCCTTGGTAAGGGAGATTGCCGCAAGGGGCTGCTCCAGGGAACAGTTGCAGGCCTGGTTGGCGTGGCCTGCCTACTCCCTTTTGCCACCCCACTGCCTCTTCCAGCCTGTTGCGGTGCTGAGGATCCCTCCCCCTCTGTACTGCTGTCCTCGCTCGGCTTGCCACCTTCCCAGGTTGGGTCAGCGATTTCATCGTCCACCACCTCCTCTTTCACTTCCTCACTCTGGTCCTCCTCCTGACATGGTGACCTAACAAGAACCTGCACCTCATACACAAAATACTATATGACAGGGTCACCCAGTAGAATTACGGTACCGTGTTGGGCTAACACTCAAACCCCTGTCATAAATATGCATAGCATCATCACAAAACGAGCCCACGAATTCAATACATATAAAATATATTATATTTTATTTTTCACTTTTAAAACCAAACAAAATCATGCATTAAAATAATTCATAGATGGTGAAACAAGTACATAAATGGAATCTGTGCAAAACTACAGGCCCACCAGCGTGTAGCACAGGGAATAATACACGTAGAAATATACGTGCGCACAAGGTAATATTACAATATATAATCGGATGTATAAGTACATGATAATCTAAAACCGAGGCGCATATACAAACAGTACAAGTTACCCAGTGGATACCACGCCAGTCCCCGACGCGCGTTTCGCTCTATCGCTTCATCAGGGGGAATCAAGAAACATGCGGGGAGGGGACTCGAGCATGGCGCGTTCCCGAGCGCCTCCATGCTCGGCTGGATATTGTATTTGGCTGAGCATGCTCGCTCAACACTATCTACTACTCTTTGTACACCATTCATTCTGGTAGGTCTGCTCTAGTGAGCAGTTTTCTACTACCTTTCTCCAGGGGAGCACCCAGGAATTTTTTCTAGGGGGGGTCTGAAAAGGAAAAAGGGTGTGGCTTCTTGTGGGTGGGGCTATTTTTCTCCACGCCCACATACATTAAAGACATAGTAGCAGTGTAAAGTTGGCCGAAATAGGCCCCGCCCATTGTTATAAGCCCCTCCCATATCTAATAGACCACTCCCAACAAACACTACAGCTGAAATGATATGGTTGAGGCCCAGTTCTATACATCATATGGAGAGGGGAGGACGTGTCCTGGCTGCACTGCCTGCTTCACATTATACAATATACAACAGCAGGCTACAGCCAGGAAGATCCTCCACTCTCCTCCCTCCCCAGATCCTGCTCCAGGCCTGAGCGTCCCCCCCGACCATCTGCCACCTGCCTGTGCCCTGCTAACCCCCTTTGGTCATCCTCACCCAGCTCTGAATCCTCCTTCTGTAAATGGCAGAGGGAGGAGCCGGAGCATCGCCTCTCCTACACAGCGCCCCACATACCTCGTACATCCAGTGGTGTCTGCTCTGTTGTAGACGTTCTCTTTCTTCATCTTCTCCATTTGGACCAGACCGCCATGAAGATTTTTCAGCCATCTCTCGTCTCTGCAGAAATACAAACAGACATTAGTTTCCCACATTTCCATCATCTTTACATCTTCTGAACACCTCATCCTGCCACCCCCAATACTGTGCCCGCTGTGCTCCCCCAATACTATACTGCAGAAACTGTCCCCTGAAAAATACTACTACCACACAGATAGTGCCCCCTACAACAGTTATTGGCACACAGTGCTCTAAAAAATAACTGCACCTACACTAATGATATTATGCCAGGGTGCCCCCCAAAAGTAACAGTGCTCCCCAAAATCCCACCAATAGAAATAATTATCTGCTAGACCACACTTAGTAGTAATGATGTCCCCATAGTGCCCATACTAGACATCATGTTCCCCATAGCCCCCCAGTAGTAGTAAAGCTCACAATAATACCACAGCTTAGTGCCCGCAGTTGAGCTAATATCCCAATAATGTATACCAGTATAAAATACCCCTATATAGAGCCCCAGTAAATGCCCTCATAGTGCTCCTCTCCCCCATAGTGTTCCCCATAATATGCCAGTAAAAAATGCCCCTTCTTACTGCCCCATCACATGCCCCTATAGTGCTCCTCTCCCCCATAGTGTTCCCCATAACATGCCCCTTCTTACTGCCCCATCACATGCCCCTATAGTGCTCCTCTCCCCCATAATGTGCCAGTAAAAATTGCCCACTTAGTGCCAGATGGCATAGTGCCCCCTATAAAGTACCAGTATAAAATTCCCCTTTAGAGCCACCAGATGCCCCCATAGTGTCTGCAAATGATGCCCCTATAGTGCTGCTCTCCCCTATAGTACCTCCAATAATGTGCCAGAAAAAAATTACCCCTTAGTGCCAGATGCCATAGTGCCCCCCCATAATGTGGCAGTAAAAAAGTGACTCTTTAGAGCCACCAGATGCCCCCAAATGAGGCCCCTATAGTGCCACCACATGCCCCATAGTGCCAATCTCCTCTATCGTGCCCCCTATAATGTGCCAGTAAACAAAATGCCCCTTTAGAGCCACCAGATGCCCCCATAGTGCCCCCAAATTATGCCAATATAGTGCCAAATGCCAGTAAGGAAATGGCACAGTACAGGGCAGGGAGGCACGGTACAGGACAGGAGGCAAGGTACAGGGCAGAAGGCATGGTACAGGGCAGAAGGCATGGTACAGGGCAGGAGGCATGGTACAGGGCAGGAGGCATGGGGCAGGGCGGTACGGTACAGGGCAGGGCGGTACGGTACAGGGCAGGGGGGCACGGTACAGGGCAGGGAGGCACGGTACAGGGCAGGGAGGCACGGTACAGGGCAGGGGGGCACGGTACAGGGCAGGGGGGCACGGTACAGGGCAGGGAGGCACGGTACAGGGCAGGGAGGCACGGTACAGGGCAGGGTGGGACGGTACAGGGCAGGAGGCATGGTACTGGGCAGAAAGCATGGTACAGGGCAGGAGGCAAGGTACTGGGCAGGAGGCATGGTACAGGGCAGGAGGCAAGGTACTGGGCAGAAAGCATGGTACAGGGCAGGGCGGCACGGTACAGTGCAGGGTTGTCACGATACCAGAATTTTGAGTTCGATACCGAAACGATACCTCGCCAAAATAAAGAAGAACCTGAGGTCTGATGGGGGCACGAGACGCCAACCTGAGGTCTGATGGGGGCACGAGACGCCGATCCCTGTACTGTGACATCACTGTGTTTATTATTCCTGTACAGTGACATCACTGTGTTTATTATTCCTGTACTGTGACATCACTGTGTTTATTATCTCTGTACGGTGACATCTCTGTGTTTATTATCCCTGTACAGTGACATCACTGTGTTTATTATATCTGTACTGTGACATCACTGTGTTTATTATCCCTGTACGGTGACATCACTGTGTGTATTATCCCTGGACTTTGACATCATTGTGTTTATTATCTCTGTACGGTGACATCTCTGTGTTTATTATCCCTGTACGGTGACATCACTGTGTTTATTATCCTGTACTGTGACATCACTGTGTTTATTATCTCTGTACGGTGACATCACTGTGTTTATTATCCCTGTACAGTGACATCACTGTGTTTATTATCTCTGTACTGTGACATCACTGTGTTTGTTATCCCTGTACTGTGACATCACTGTGTTTGTTATCCCTGTACTGTGACATCACTGTGTTTATTATCTCTGTACGGTGACATCACTGTGTTTATTATCCCTGTACAGTGACATCGCTGTGTGTATTATCCCAGTGCAGGAAGAGGTAAGTGGTCTGTGTTTGTGTATTTGTTTCTATTTTTCAGGGTCGTGAATGCAGAGGACTACGTCGGATTCGGTGGACTACGTCGGACCAGCTTTTTTTTTTTAATCAAATGGTCAAACAGGGGTCTGGGGGAGTGTTTATTTCAATAAAATGTTTTATACTTGTGTGTGTGTATTTTTTTTTACAATACTACAGTTTTAGTAATCACGGCTATCTACTGACGGCTCTGATTACTAATACTGGGCTTAGTGCTTGCCGGTATGGCAGGCCAGCACTAACCCCAACATCTATTACCTCGGCACCCACCACCACCAGGGGTGCCGGGAAGAGCCGGGTACCCGCAGGACCGGACCTTCTAAATTGAGGGTCTGGCTCTGGGGCGGCTGCAGGCTGGTACCATTAGGCTGGGAAGGGCCAATAACCGTGTCCCTTCCCACCCTGGTAGTCCCAGGCTGCTGCTGCTGGTTGTATCTGGCTGGCGAAGGAAAAAAGGGGGGGATCCCACGCCATTTTTTTTTTAAATAATGAAATTTTTGAAAAAAAAAATGGCGTGGGGTCCCCCCCTTTTTTCCTTCACCAGCCAGATACAACCAGCAGCTGCAGCCTGGCACTACCAGGGTGGGAAGGGACACGGTTATTGGCCCTTCCCAGCCTAATGGTACCAGCCTGCAGCCGCCCCAGAGCCAGACCCTCAATTTAGAAGGTCCGGTCCTGCGGGTACCCGGCTCTTCCCGGCACCCCTGGTGGCGGTGGGTGCCGAGGTAATAGATGTTGGGGTTAGTGCTGGCCTGCCATACCGGCAAGCACTAAGCCCAGTATTAGTAATCAGGGCCGTCTGTAGATAGCCGTAATTACTAAAACTGTAGTATTGTAAAAAAAAATACACACACACAAGTATAAAACATTTTATTGAAATAAACACTCCCCCAGACCCCTGTTTGACCATTTTATTAAAAAAAAAAAAAAAAGCTGGTCCGACGTAGTCCACCGAATCCGACGTAGTCCTCTGCATTCACGACCCTGAAAAATAGAAAACAAACACACAAACACAGACCACTTACCTCTTCCTGCAGTGGGATAATACACACAGCGATGTCACTGTACAGGGATAATAAACACAGTGATGTCACCGTACAGGGATAATACACACAGTGATGTCACAGTACAGAGATAATAAACACAGCAATGTCACTGTACAGGGATAATAAACACAGTGATGTCACCGTACAGGGATAATAAACAGTGATGTCACAGTACAGAGATAATAAACACAGTGATGTCACAGTACAGGGATAATAAACACAGTGATGTCACCGTACAGGGATAATAAACACAGTGATGTCACTGTACAGGGATAATAAACACAGCAATGTCACCGTACAGACATAATAAACACAGTGATGTCACTGTACAGGGATAATAAATCTCAGATCAACACATTGTGCCCCCATCAGACCTCAGATCAGCGTCTTGCGCCCCCATCAGACCTCAGATCAACACAATGTGCCCCCATCAGAGCTCAGGTCAGCGTCTTGTGCCCCCATCAGACCTCAGATCAGCGTCTTGTGCCCCCATCAGACCTCAGATCAGCGTCTTGTGTCCCATCAGACCTCAGATCAGCATCTTGTGTCCCATCAGACCTCAGATCAGGTCTTGTGTCCCCATCAGACCACAGATCAGCGTCTTGTGCCCCCATCAGACCTCAGATCAACACAATGTGCCCCCATCAGAGCTCAGGTCAGCGTCTTGTGCCCCCATCAGAGCTCAGGTCAGCGTCTTGTGCCCCCATCAGACCTCAGGTCAGCGTCTTGTGCCCCATCAGAGCTCAGGTCAGCGTCTTGTGCCCCCATCAGAGCTCAGGTCAGCATCTTGTGCCCCCATCAGACCTCAGACCAGCGTCTTGTGCCCCCATCAGACCTCAGACCAGCGTCTTGTGCCCCCATCAGACCTCAGATTAACACAATGTGCCCCCATGTGCCCCCATCAGACATCAGGTCAGCGTCTTGTGGCCCCCCCTCAGATCAACACAATGTGCCCCCATCAGATCTCAGGTCAGCGTCTTGTGCCCCCCTCAGACCTCAGATCAGCCCACCCAGCCACTTTAAAAAATCATACTTACCTGTTCTGGCCGCCGCTGTCCTCAGGTTCCCCGCTCCACTCTCTTGCCTGCCGGCGCTCACTATGACCTGGCGCTGCGTCAGGTCATAGCGTCAGGTCATAGTGCGCGCCAGGGAAGAAGGTGGAGCGCGGAACCAGTGAGGACAGCGGCGGCCAGAACAGGTAAGTATGATTTTTTTTTTAAGTGGCTGGGACCTGGGTGGGCTGATCTGAGGGGGGCGCGGGGCCCCTGGCAGCGCGGCAGATATTAGAACATGGCAACCGCATCAAAGTGATGCGCACGCCATGTTCTAAGTATCGGACGGCAAGAAAACTCGGTATCGAGCTTCGGTACCACACTAGGTACCGAAACCGTACCGAGTTTTCGATATATCGTGCAACCCTAGTACAGGGCACGGTACAGGAGGCATGGTAAAAGACAAGGGCACAGTACAGGGCAGGGCGGCACGGTATAGGGCGGGGGGGCACAATACAGGGCCGGGGCGACACGGTACAGAGCAGCACGGTACAGGGCAGGGGGGGCACAATACAGGGCAGGGGGGGCACGGTACAGGGCAGGGAGGCACGGTACAGGGCAGGGAGGCACGGTACAGGGCAGGGAGGCACGGTACAGGGCAGGGAGGCACGGTACAGGGCAGGGAGGCACAATACAGGGCAGGGAGGCACAATACAGGGCAGGGGGGGCACAATACAGGGGCAGGGGGCACAATACAGGGCAGGGGGGCACAATACAGGGCAGGGAGGCACGGTACAGGGCAGGGGGCACGGTACAGGGCAGGGAGGCACAATACAGGGCAGGGAGGCACAATACAGGGCAGGGAGGCACAATACAGGGCGGGGGGGGCACAATACAGGGCAGGGGGGGCACAATACAGGGCAGGGGGGGCACAATACAGGGCAGGGGGGGCACAATACAGGGCAGGGGGGGCACAATACAGGGCAGGGGGGCACAATACAGGGCAGGGGGGGCACAATACTCACCATTTTCTCTTGCTGCAGCAGGAGGTCGGCTGGCCGGATGGCTGTTCCGGCGGGAGCGAGGTCCGGCTGGATGGCTGTTCTGCCCGGTGGAAGGACTGGCCGGGCAGCCAGTCACATGGGGCTCTGGAGCGGGGGCTTGAAATGATTGGTGGAGAAGCAGCTTCCACCCTCTGCTTCTCCACCAATCAGATACCACATTACAGCAGCGCAGAGGAGAGGTAGGAGAAAAACCTCTCTCCCCTCTCCTCTTTAGCGCTGCTGCCGCCCGCAAAACGAACCAGGGCCGCGCCGCCTGTGGCGATTGCGGTGCGGCCCTGAGGTATTAAAAAAAAAAAAAAAAAATTTTCTTTATGGTTCTAGGGGGGGTCCAGACCCGCTGGACCCCCCCTGTAGGTGCGCCCCTGCCTTTCTCCGCAAACATCTGGTTTTGCAGAGTTTGCAGAGAGTTTGTTGGCTACGGTTTAGACAGTGACCTTAGTCTTTCCTTACAGAACAGTTGTAGACATACTGTCAAGTGTGAAACCAACCAAAGGAGAATATTTAGGCAAAAATACAAAGGTATGCAGTTGAAAATATTAACAATTGTTATGTAGCTGCTTTGTTGGCATCCATATTACAGTCAAATCCCTCACATCCCTGTTATTAGAAAATAAAGATGAGCAAATTGATTCTAATTTATTACATTTGTAATTTATTACAAATTTCTGCAAAAATTTTAATTTTAGCAATTGCTAAACTTGTAGTATGCAATTCATTAAAGACAAATCCGCCACCATCTAACAACTAATTTTTGGACCAGTGCAGTGTGTTTTTAAGAGGGTTGTTTGTTATCACTGCTACCATACATTTACCTATAGTCATATATGTCTCTGTCACTTTGTCATTACTAATGCTGTCTTGAAGTTAAATAGCTTGAAAGGAGTTGGATACAGTCCTGTGAGATACATGACTTTTTAGGCCACTGGAGCACTTTCAGTTCAGGTCGAATCTGAAATGAATCTGACAACTGATCTGTGAGAATTTGACCCAAAATAAATTCAAGAAACTTGTTCATCTCTACAGGTTAAGTAAGTTGTGCTCTGTGCATACACTTTCCTATATTAGATATGGTCATATATTATACATGGGGGCAGTGTCGGACTGGGGTGCTTAGGGCCCACCATATGGATACATTCAGATATTCACACAGCAGCAGGCAACAGCAAGACGCTAATTAATTGATTATGGGGGTCCCAGCAGTGGCTGGAGAAGGTGAGTCCTTAGGAATAGAGGATACTGGCTGGTGGCCTCTGTACCTAGAAGCCATCTCAGCCACCTGATCACATCAATAATAATAAAATGGGTGTTTCTTAAATAATCTACCCATTTTAAAAGGAACATAGTCTAGTTGAGGTGCTGTCCATTGATGTATGTAGTGCAGTATGTAGTGCAGTAAGTCTACTGTGTTATGTGCTACTTGTGCAGGGGGGGAGACTAGGGGCCCACCTTGCTCAGGGCACCACCTGGGGATTTACCTGTACTCCTGTGGGCCAGTTCAAGCCTGAATGGGGGAAGTCACTATGAATATAATTCAAGTATCTGGGATTTACTAGTAATTAAAATCTTGTACTGTACAATTTGGTATAAACTACAAATTTTTTGTTTCATAGTCTTCTAATCCTTGTCGCTCTCCCATTCATATTACTAAGCAATCGTCAATGTAACGTTTCCAAAGTGCTAATTCCCCTTTTTGTTGTTTTTTATTCAAAATGGGTTCAATAAATTTCTCGAACTAAAATTTGAACATCGAACTGTATCTCAAGCCGTGCTTGGTGAAATCTTAGAGATTGTTTCCGTGTACCCATACGGACTTAGCGGATAACCTTATTGGTTGTGCGCAGGCCCGTTTTGGATATTGGGAACGATTGCATATGGTACGGTTTGAGATCCTGGAGTATTCGAGATGATAATATATGGTGCGGTTTGAGGTCTTGTAATAAATAGAGGGTAGTTATGTAGTTTGTATATTGGACTCTACCATATATGTAATTCAAAGGCATGAATGGAGATAGTATTTGAGGGAAGGTCTCTAGTATCCCCTGATTGGCTGAATTCATGAAAGACCTGTTTTAGTAGTCCCCTATTGGTTCATTTGGAACATGTGAGGGAGCACTTTATGAATGACGGCCAGAGAGACTCCTTATTTGTTAAAATCAGGCCACGTGATCGGAAAACATCGGAGACACACTTTAGTTAGTGGATAAAGTTCTATATGATGATGTTGCAATACAATATTGGACCCTGACTTTGATAGGAGGGACTGACCAATTAAATCAAAGGTCCGAGAGATGGACAGGGGTATGTTGAGATATACCCTGTTAAAACTTAAATGGTAGGAGAAGCATAAGTGATGAAATATGGGGGAGTTTTGAAATATGTGCCCTAGTGAGATTGTGGATGAGAAATGGAGTAATGGTGCGATGTGGAGAGATCCTGTCTTCTTTTACAGGTTATTGAAAAATGGGATGGTTTTAAAAAAGTATATGGAAAAATCTATGTAAAACTGGGACGTTTTAGTTGAACTTTTATTCATATAGTTTTTTATATATGGTTTTTGGATGATATTTATTGTACTCTTTGTAACATTGTATAGAAATGATGATTTTTAAAGGTATATGTAATCTTTGCAAGAGGAGATTAAACTAATAATTGGGACTATATAAGACACCTGAGGAAGGAAGGAGGAGGAGCCCCTGAGGAAGCGTAAGGCGAAACCTAGGTCGGGACAAAAATAAGCAGTACATGTGGATTTTGTGATGTGCTTGTGATTCTTTTAATCTTGTGAGTATAATAAATGAAAAAAATATACTCCTGTTTTGTGGTGCTTCTCTATTGGTGCCTTTTCTGATTATGGAATAGGGGTGCTGTAAGAACATCAACCCCGATAAAGGTGTGTGGCTACATCAATTTATTCTGGTGTGGAAAAAGGAGAACCAACTTCGACCCTTTGATTAGAAGAGTAGCGCGGCCTTTTCGAAAAACTGTTTTTAAAGTGTGAATTATACCCACTTCACTGAAGGACCTGCGACACTCGACTTCTGCAGTATTTAGGAACGTTTGATTTTTATTTATGTCAGGAGAGGTTACAGGTCCACTTTAGAATAAGAAAAGTTTACTTTGGTCCTTAAAGGAGTTGTCTGCATTTAAAAAAAAATAATAAATAAATAATGGTTTCCCCTTTCGTGTGATTCAGTGACAAGGTTGAAAACATTCATATGTTCTTATACTCCCTGCACTCCCCGATGTAATTAGGTTGTACCACTTCATGGATGACTTATCGTACATTCGGCTAGTGATACTAGCCCGGTCACAATCTGCGATTTACGGGAGTTGCGCCTGCGCAGTCAGGCTGAGACGGGTCGATACTGCGGGTTGCGATTGGCTATGCAGTCATGAAGTAGAGAAAAAGGGAAACCAGGATGCTTCACAATGAGAACAGTGGGGGATAGGTGAGGGGAGCATTGACATTTTAATTTTGTAAGACAACCCATTTAATAATAACCTGAACTATGTTAGGTAAATAACTAAAAACTAGGCATGTCACTATTATATTCTCATAGGTGAGTGTTTGACATCTTTTTACTGGAAACTAACTTGACAAGCAAACTAACAGACAGTTACCTCGTAAACATAGATTGTCTTTTTCTAGAAGTTATTTTTAAAGGACTTCATTCAACCCTTCCGGGAAATCATTCTTAATTGTGATCCAATTCCATCTGTAATTCATTTTCTGATTGTGTCTGTTATCTTATTATACAGTAATCTGCGCCATGGCATGCCATCTCCATGCAGGGGGCCCAGACTGAACATGTCATACGATAGGTACCATATCACAGTTCTCCAGTTCCACTCATTCAGACATCTGCTCCAAAGCAAATCCCACTTTTAGAAAACTACGATGCTAAGAGGGAAAGAACTTTCAACCTATCTTATATTCGGTGTCTCAGCAAAGAGCTTGTGAAAGAGTCTGCCAATAAATGTCAGATTTCAGTGGGTTAATGCGCACTCTTGGGTGTTCGTTATTGTTCCAGCTTTGGCTTATTTCTCTTGCTGTGCTTCCCCCCACAGATGTTCTTACTCTACACACTCACACAGCCTGTTAAAGATTTATAGGGCTCCTCGACCTGTGGGAAATTACTCCAGATTTCTCTCAAATCAATGCTGAGTGTCCCCTCTCTGTCTCTCTCATCCCTCCTCACCTCCCTCCCCATCTGTCTATCTTTATGTTTAATAGGAACTGAGATGTAATTTTTTTTCAGCTCTGTTTGATGTAAAGAGGCTGCAATGTGTCTTCGGGTGGATTGGGCAAGCAAGGAGAGGGGGGAGATGGTAAGACAGAATGAAAGGGAAGAGAGAGAGAGAAAGGAATATGAATTGGGAGGGAGATACGCTGAAAGATACAAGGTGGAATGAATCTTCAGCACGAAGGTAGAAAAAAAACAGCCATACAGGCACATTAGCCAATGTAAAGTCTAAAAGTAAAAGCTTTTTGGTAAAATTGTGGATGATGGGAAAGAGATGAAAACTAAAAGAGAACATCAGGGACCATATCTCATACATGTATAAGAAGTGCCTTTTAGAGGGAGTCACATTAACCCATTACGGACCTGACTAGGTTTTGCAATTTGTAGCATAGATTGGTTCAATAGCTATAATATCTCGTGGGAAACTTTCTATAATTTTAGAAAAGATAACGGTCTTGGTTGTGTAATCATTGGAAGCAAACTGGACACAGGATCAGACTACAGTGCATAACAATAAACAGCAAATTGGACAAAACCATACCCCTGACCCATTTCTGAAGCTTATATTATTGGGGTGCTTTTTTAACATTTTAAAAATATTTTTAGTTTTTTTTTTTGTGTTTTCAGACAAATATGTTCTTTTTAATTATCTTTACTTCATGCCTTGCATTTTTTTATATAGGAAAGTGTATATCCCCTTTTAATGTCACTTTCTTTGTAGAGCAGTATGAATGAATGAATAATTCACTGTTTGAGATTCAGTTCACATTTCAGTTATTTGGTCAGTTATTTCCATCAGTTAGTGTGAGCCGAAACCAGGGGCGGATTAAAAAATACACACAAAAAAAATTGCCATGCAAAAATACCATAAAAAAATAATTGCAGCTTGCATTTTTTTCAAGCAGGGCAAAAAAAAAAAAACTAAAAAAACAATGAGTGTCTATGAAACAAAAACACCTGGGAATAAGAAAAAATGAAATACCCAGAGTACACTGCACCACAAGTGTCAAAAATGCCTCTATAAAAAATGCATGTTTGTGCTCTATTTAATAATTCTCATAGACTGCCAGGTAACACCTCAACTGGTGTTAGGTGCTAGGGAGGCTCATCCCCGTCCCCGCCTGCCATTGACTGCTTTCCCCGACACCGGATGTTTTCATTTGGGAGAAGAAGCATTGGTGGTGCAGGGACCAGGAGCAGCACTGGGAGCAGGGTAAGTATATTACCTGTGAGGGACCCGGCACATGGGGAGCTGTTTGAGAACTTGGATAACCCCTTTAAGCATACAGTTAGTAAAGTGGTAGAAATATGTCCTGCTCTTGCCTTTACTATCTGTGACATACTATTACTATTAAACAGACATTCAGTTTTTAGCAAGTTATCCCCATCTGCAGGATGGGGGATAACTATTAGACTGGTGGGGGTCATACCATTGGGACCCTCACCAAACATGAGAATTAGAACCCATTACCCAGTGCACACCGCTAAGTAAGTGGAGCGGTACGTCACGCATGAGCACAGCCATTCCATTAATCTTTATGAGAGTTCTTGAAATAGACGGCAGTGCGCATGCACAGCCTGTTGCTCCATTAATTTCGGTCCCAACCGGATAGATATCCAAGTTCTCATGATTGCTACAACTGAATTACCTCTTTAACACTCTGTGTTATAATAGTAAATCAGGATGATGGCATGGGCAAAGGAGCTGAGCCAGAATCACCGCTTGAGGGTGCCAGCTGTATTATACAGCAGGCACCCAGTTCTCACTGCCAAATCAGAGATAAGTTTAACTCCTCAGATGCCATTGTCAATTGACCACAGCATCTGTGCAGTTAGAGGAAGGGGGCTATTTAAAGTGCCCTAGGCCTGCCATTGCCATGTCCTGGCCAGTAATACATCCTGCCAGAAGCCTATGTATACATAGTGCACCCTTCAGAACACTGCTTAAAACGCTTGTAGAACTGCCTCTAAATCTGTTAGCATTTTTTTTCTGCTTCCCCGTTGACTTCAATGCAAAAACCACTCTTAATCTGCGAATACCTCTTCAGAAGCAGTTTTGAAATCAGCGGCTGAAAAAAACACAACCATCTGCACATGGAGGCATTTTTTCAATTGCAATCAATCGGACGCTATGGAGTGAACAGCTTTATTAATAGCTTTTATCACAGCCTTATTGTGACAGTATTATGTCTTCATGTGCTTCCACAGTCACCCCAAAAATGTGTTACCTGATGAGTACCCAAAATGGTGACAAAAATAGAAAACTTGCCTTGCATATGTCGGTAGAAAAAATACAAAAAGTTCTGGCTTTTGAAATATGGAGATTAAAAAACAAGAAAAAATGGTTGTCTTAATTACCAAACTAGGCAGCATCCTTATTGGGTACCGTTATGTATCTAGGAATGAATGATAAAATAAAAAGGAGTTACATTTATCCACACTGTGGTCCCGATTTATCATGCTTTCAATCCAGAATTCTGGCTTCAAAAAGTTGCAAAATCTGGCTTTTGCAACTGTTTGGAATTGCAGAAAAAGTTAGGTTTAAGGATAAGACAAATGTATCAAACATGAGAGATTTCATAAATGTAGGGTAACGCACACCAGCACAGACTCAAGCAGAACTGACGTCAGATATTCCCCTCATGATAAATTCTGTAGGACTGATGGCATGCTCCTGAAATAAACACTAGAAATTGTGCAAAGTTTACAGGTGTTAAGTTCCTTCTGGTGTCTTCCATTTTAGGCTGTTAGGTGGTGGAGAGCGGGCTTGATATTCTGTGGTTCCTAATGATGGAGGAATATTGGGAGAGTTGCCACTCCAGACCCAATTGTCTTATAGGCAATGCCTGACCTTCTGAACACATTTAGAAGATCAATTCATTCAGTTCAAAAGTTCGGCTTCATGTAAAGAGGAAGAGCCATATGCAAAAAGTCTGTATGGAGGCACATGGTGTCTCTGATGATACTTTAATTATTACTGATTACTTTTTGAATGATTACTGACCTAAACTCCAGGTTCTGTGGAATGAGTGTAATAGTAACAGGTCAAAGCTTTGAAGTTAATATCTTGATTTAGTGATTGAGATAGTTCCAGCAATCAATAGTTTACTAGGGAAAACTCTGACTGGTCAAGCAGGGAAAATGTAGTATTACCGTATATAGAGGGCATGCAAACCTAAGGCCTCTTTGACACATCAGTGAATTGCAGACATGTGCTTTCTCTGATCTCCAGGGACTGCTCACGTATACACTGACTTTTATATGTGTATTCACAATTCAGTGGTTTTCCACAGACCATGAGGCTGTGATGACACCAGAGAAACATGCCCTATTTTAGTCCGTGATTACGGATTCCTCATGCACATTACAGTCTATGAGTCTGTGAAAACCACACACACAACATGGATGCCATCCATGTTTGCTCCATGCTTTTCACAAACCATTTGTAGGAGTTGCTTTGGAAATTAATTTTCAGTCTAGCAGTGTCTGTGGAAGATAGATGACACATGGAGGGCAAAAAACAGACACACAAACCAAACACAGATTCATTATTAACGGATAAACCAGTGACCATCTTGTCACAGGTGTCATCAAAGTAAGACATGGACATGTGAAAGAGGCCTAACACGTACACGGGCCAAGGACACCAGAGCTATTTCTTCAAGTGGCTCTCCTCTTGATTAATAGGACTGTACAGACAAGGGGGCTGTCATCTATGATGTCTATGGGACCTTACAATTAATTTGTCCTGATGAGAAAATGTTAACACTGTGTTTCTACTAATTGCGTCAAGTGCACAAAAAGCTGGGTAGAGGTGACATTGTCACCTACTAACTTTTTCTCTTTTAATTTCATTTTTGTACAAGCAGATCATTCAAGTTACAGTTCTGAAAGAGCTCCATACAATACAAAATCGTTAAATAAATTGTAACTATAATAATAGCATCAATACAAGCAGAAACATTTCATAATGTGTGCTAAAACGAATGAATCATTTCTTAATTGCTTTAAACTCCAAATTTCTGTATAATTCTAGAAATGTGTTAAAAGCAAGATAATACAATGGTTGCTGCACATGTAAACATCAGTCAACTCAATTATAACAGGAGAAATGGGGAAATATGTAGAAACAATGCCCTGAATCACCTTTTAATAACTAAACCAAGTTAGACTGTTGATATTTTTAAACCTGAAAATAAATAATGAATCTATGGTAATCAGTTTGTCAGTCTATAACTTTTTCTTAATGTTCCCTAAAAAGTCTTATAGCAATCCTGCACATGGTTAATCTTCTGCTAATCCATAGCTGCCAACTGTCCCAAATTTGCCAGGACTGTCCCTGATTTTCACATTCCAAGGGCAGGGCTTAGATAGCCCATTATTACCAACTCAATCTGTTCCATTTTTGGCTGAAAAACAATTGAGGGTGCAAGGCTTAACTAAGGGGTGGGGTTTAACATTTTTTTTGTCTTACTGCAGACAGGGTAAAAGAAGGGAAGCATCTGAGGACAGTCAGACACAGTACACAGGAGAGGGGAGGTATTTTTCAGTTTTATCTGTAATATGAGCTAGAATATAAAGTAACCCCTTTCTCATGCAGTGATTTTCCATTTTTGCATTTTTGTTTTTCGTTCCCTGTTCCGAGAGCCATCATTTTTTTATTTTTCCATTCACATAGCTGTATGAAGGCTTATTTTTTTCAGGACAAGTTGTACTTTCTAATGCCACTATTTAATATAGCATACAATGTAGTGAGAAAAAAAAAAAAAGCAAGACAGCTTTATGGATTTTGTCCTTATAGTGTTCCCTTTGCAGTAAAATTGACTTGTGCTCTTCATTTTCCAGGTAAGTACAATTACGGAGAGACACGGCATAAGTATAGTTTGGGAGGCATTCAAGCCTGTGAAGTGCACGCTTCTGGGTTTCTGGCTTCTCAGATGCCATGGTTACTTTTGCCAACAGCATCTGAGAGGTTAAATATCAGCAATCGCCATTACCGCCAGTTGCAAACATTAACCATGAGTGTCTGCTGTAGGAAACAGCAGGCACCTGCTAGCTATTGCGCTCATTCTGTCTTTGAGTAGGCACCATCTTTAAAGACCCAACATCTACTGTACGTGTACAGCGGATGTCATGAAGGGGTTAACAGAAGTACCAAACCCTTTTTTATTTATTTTGCGTGCATTTCCTATGTTTAGTGTTCTTTTAATTAAAAATAATGCAAATTATCTAAGGCTAGGTTTGCAACATTTTTGGGCTTTACGACCCATATACTAGGACATTTTTGTCAATACAGCCCTATAAATTTTTATTAGGGCTCATGCACATGACTACGCGTGTTTTGCATTCCACAAATTGCATATCTGCAAAACACAGATGCCGCCTGTGTGCGTTCCGCAATTTGCGGAACGGAATACGCCACCCATAATAGAAATACCTATTCTTGTCCGCCAAACGGACAAGAAGGACATGTTCTATTTTTACTGCGGCCCCACGTGACGAAGTAATGAATTTAAGTTAATGGGTTCGCATCCAAGCCACAAAAATTGTGGCTCAGATGCGAATGTGCTCTATTAAAATTAGTTTGACCAGTATATGTCAGTATAAGTATATATAGTATGCTTTTTTAAAGGCATTCCAACCATTATGGTCTACAAACTGTGGCCAATGTGTTCGCGCTATAAAATATTTATATTGTTTATATAGTATACATATGTATGTTGCTTTAGTCTCCTATATTATTCAGTTCTTACATACTTCAGTACTGGTTGCCTTTCCGCCGTTAAAATTCTGTACATTGAGGTCTTTTGTAACAACCTGGTTGTGTCCTAGAAACATCAGTCAGCTTTCATCACAGCTCTGTTGACCACTGCATCAGCAGCATCTCCAGGACCATGTAATGCTGAGAAACATCAATATCTCTTACTTTCCTCTGTGAAAGCTTACTCTAAAAAAGGCCTCATTGGAAATTTGTCATTCTAAAGGATGCATTATTCCAACCGAACACAAACACTACCAATAACATGCTGTGGGTTCAGAGATTCATGATTCGTGTGCTAATGCTGAGAGTTGGGAATGAGATTAACAGCTCCTTAAATCTTGTTTCTCTGGTTTCCTCCTAATTATAAAATATTCAGACAGCTCTGCAGTAGCGAGGTTGATGGGAATGTGTCTCTAGAATTTCACACAGACACACACAGAAAAATAAATATGCTCTGCTTACACTTCTACAGCCTACAGAAATGGGACTTGTGAGGCTATGTAGTTTAATAGTGGTCTTTTGCTCAGAGTTCACAGTTTGTGAGAATGCTTTCTTATTTTGGAGGTTTCATTATTTTTTGTTTCAATAGGTTGTTTCATTTTCTACTAGATGGTAATTACAAATTTCTAAGCAAAAACAGGGGTGTTGCTAGGGTCTCAAATAATTCAGGCCCAAGTTCCTCACTTTTCTATTACCATCATCCTCCCCACCCTGTTTCCCCAAGAATATTATCCTGCTGCCGCCCCCAATACCGTGCCCGCTGTGCTCCCCAATGCCCCCAAATACTATACAGTAGAAATTATACTGCTATACAGATTGGTCCCCCATTTGTAAAATAAAGTCCTACCAATATAGGTAATTCTCTTCCAGAGTGCCTTTATTAGTAATAGTTCTTCCTAAAAGAGTGCCCTAGTTAGTCATAGTGCCCTCCATATTGTGCCAAATAATAATGTCTAACATAGTTCACCTAGCAGTAGTAATAATTAAGGCATCTTTATGGTGTCCCCAGTAGTTATAATGTCCCCTATAGGACTCTGTAATCCCCTCCTATAGTGTCTTAGTACGTATAATGCCCCCTTTAATGCCCTACAGTGTCCTAGTAATTAAATGACAGTGTGCCCACTAGTTTTAATGTTCCCTAGAGTGTCCTCGTACTTAAAATGTCCCCTTATAGTGGCCCCAGTAGTTAACATGTCTCCTATGGTGCCATAGTAGTTATAGTGCTCCCTGTAGTGCCCCACTAGTTTTAATGCCCCTTTATAGAGCCACAGTAATTAAAATATCCTCCATAGTGCCTTAGTAGTTTTAATGCGCGCATAGTGCCCCAGTAGTTATAATGCGGGGGGCATTATAACTACTGGGGCACTATGCGCCCCCCCGCCACCTTAGTGCCCCAGTAGTGTAATACCCTCCTGTAGTGCCTTAGAATTAAGATGGCCCTTCTGTGGTGTATCCAATAGGTATAATGCCCACTGTAGTTCCCACAGTACATATAGTGCCCCCTATAGTTATAATGCCCCTACATAGTGCTCCTAGAAGGTATAATGTCTCCATCAGTTCCCCCAGTACTTGCAGAGTCCCCTTGTAGTTATAACCCCCATATAGAGCCTCCAGTAGGTATAATGCCCGTTTTAGTGCCCCATTGTAGTTATAACGTCAATCCTACAGTATATACAGTAGTGCCCCCAGTAGGTGTAATTCCAATTTTAGTGCCTTCAGCACTTATAAAGCCCCCATTGTAGTTATACAGACACCCCACACACACACACACACACACACACTAACACACATATACACACAAAATCTTCTCTCAAGGTTAGCAAAAGAAAACATTTGGGGGAGAATCGCAAGAAGTGGACTGTGGCTGGAATTCTATGGTCAATAGATGCCACTCTATGGCATCAGTCTGAGGCATCCATTTAACATATACGTTTTTTTGATACCTTAAATGTATGAGAATAACGCAATGTGAACCCATCCTTACCTGGGCTAAGTCAAAAAAAGACTGGGCTGTTGCTCAGTGGTTCAAAGTCATGTTTTCATATAAAAGTTTTTCATTTGGAAATCAAGGTCCTAGAGTCTGGAGGAGAAGTGGAGAGGAACACAATCAAAGTTGCTTGAGGTCCAGTGTGAGGATTCCACAGTCAATGGTTTGGAGAGCCAAGTCTGATTTTAACAAATTGGTTGGCAAATTCGATTTGGGTATGAATAAACATGACCTAGGGTTCATATTCCCCTGAAAAATCATGTATGCCAGTCTAAAGTGTCCAAAGATTGTATCCAACCCCTTTAAAGCTCCTTAATGCCAAGACAACATAAGTAATATCATTGTGACATATATGGCTAATAACCTACTTAACAACACATTGCACTGGCACATCTTAGTTTTCACTTAAAACATGGTGAACAAGTTACCCCTTTTGGAGGCAGATGCCTTCTTCTCTGTCTTCTGACCTACAAGTGCATCTCAATAAATTAGAATATCATCAAAAGTTTTTTTTTTCAGTAATTCAATTCAAAAAGCGAAACACATATATTATATAGAGTCATTACAAACAGAGTGAACTTTTTCAAGTGTTTATTTCTGTTAATGTTGATGATTATGGCTTATAGCCAGGGAAAACCCAAAATTCATTATCTCAGAAAATTAGAATATTATATTAGACCAACTGTAAAAAAAATTTAACACACAAATGTTGGCCATATGAAAAGTATGTATAGTAAATGCACTCAATACTTGGTTGGGGCTCCTTTTGCATGAATGACTGCATCAATGCGGCGTGGCAAAGGTGTTATGGAAGCCCAGGCTGCTTTGATAGCAGCCTTCAGCTCGTCTGCACTGTTGGGTCTGGTGTCTCTCATCTTCCTCTTGACAATACCCCATAGATTCTCTATGGGGTTAAGGTCAGGCGAGTTTGCTGGCCAATCAAGCACAGTGATACTGTGGTTATTTAACCAAGTATTGGTACTGTTGGCAGTGTGGAAAGGTGTAAATTCCTGCTGGAAAATAAAAATTCCATCTCCAAAAAGCTTGTCGGCAGAGGGAAGCATGAAGTGCTCTAAAATTTCCTGGTAGACGGCTGCACTGACTTTGGTCCTGATAAAACACAGTGGACCTACACCAGCAGATGACATGGCTCCCCAAACCATCACTGATTGTGGAAACTTCACACTAGACCTCAAGCAGCTTGGATTGAGTGCCGCTCCACACAAATGCAAAATTTACTTTCATCTGAGAACAGCAACTTTGACCACTGAGCAGCAGTCCAGTTCTTTTTCTCCTTGGCCCAGGTAAGACGCTTCTGGCGTTGTCTATTGGTCATGAGTGGCTTGACACGTGGAATGCGACACTTCTAGCCCATTCCTGGATACGCCTGTGTGTGGTGGCTCTTGAAGCACTGACTCCAGCAGCAGTGCACTCCTTGTGAATCTCCCCAAATTTAGGAAAGGTTTTTTCTTAACAATCCTATCAAGGCTGCGGTTCTCCCTGTTGCTTGTGCACCTTTTTCTACCACCCTTTTTCGATCCACTCAACTTTCCATTAACATGCTTTGATACAGCGCTCTATGAACAGCCAGCTTCTTTAGCAATGACCTTTTGTGGCTTACCCTCCTTATGGAGTGTGTCAATGATAGCCTTCTGGACATCTGTCAAGTAAGCAGTCTTCTCCATGATTGTGTCGCCTACTGAACCAGACTAAGGGTCCTTTTTAAAGGCTTAGGAAGCCTTTGCAGGTGTTTTGGGTTATCTATTCTAATTTTCTGAGATAATGAAAATCGGGTTTTCCTTGGCTGCAAGCCATAATCATCAACATTAACATAAATAAACACTTGAAAAAGTTCTGTTTATTTATGTTAAGAGTTTTCTGTATTTTCATGACTATGAAAATTGTAGATTCACATTGAAGTCATCAAAACTATGAATTAACACATGTGGAATTATATACTTAACAAAAAAGTGTGAAACAACTGAAAATATGTCTTCTATTCTAGGTTCTTCAAAGTAGCCACCTTTTGCTTTGATTACTGCTTTGCACACTCTTGGCATTCTCTTGATGAGCTTCAAGAGGTAGTCACCTGAAATGGTTTTCACTTCACAGGTGTGCCCTGTCAGGTTTAATAAGTGGGATTTCTTGCCTTATAAATGGGGTTGGGACCATGAGTTGTATTGGGCAGAAGTCAGGTGGATACACAACTGATAGTCCTACTGAATAGACTGTTTAGAATTTGTATTATGGCAAGAAAAAGCAGCTAAGTAAAGAAAAACAAGTGGCCATCATTACTTAAGAAATGAAGGTCAATCAGCCCGAAAATTGGGAAAACTTTGAAAATGTCCCAAAGTGCAGTTGCAAAACCATCAAGCGCTACAAAGAAACTGGCTCACATGAGGACCTCCCCAGGGAAAGGAAGACCAAGAGTCACCTCTATGCGGAGGATAAGTTCATCCGAGTCACCAGCCTCAGATATCGCAGGTTTTAACGCAGCTCAGATTAGAGACCAGGTCAATGCCACACAGAGTTCTAGCAGCAGACACATCTTCTACAACAATTTTAAGAGGGAGATTGTGTGCAGAGGCCTTCATGGTAGAATAGCTGCTAGGAAACCACTGCTAAGGACAGGCAACAAGCAGAAGAGACTTGTTTGGGCTAAAGAAACACAAGGAATGGACATTAGACCAGTGGAAATCTGTGCTTTGCCTGATGAGTCCTTGAGATCTTTGGTTCCAACCACGTGCCTTTGTGCGACGCAGAAAGGAGAAGGATGGACTCTACATGCCTGGTTTCCACCGTTGAAGCATGGAAGAGGAAGGTGTGATGTTGGGGTGGTTTGCTGGTAACACTGTTGGGATTTATTCAAATTAAAGGCATACTGAACCAGAATGGCTACCACAGCATCTTGCAGCGGCATGCTATTCCATCCGGTTTGCGTTTAGTTGGACCATCATTTATTTATCTACAGGACAATGACCCCAAACACACCTCCAGGCTGTGTAAGGGCTATTTGACAAGAAGGAGAGTGATGGGGTGCTACGCCAGATGACCTGGCCTCCACAGTCACCAGACCTGAACCCAATTGAGATGGTTGGGGTGAGCTGGACCGCAGAGTGAAGGCAAAAGGGCCAACAAGTGCTAAGTGCTAGGTGACTACCTCTTGAAGCTCATCAAGAGAATGCCAAGAGTGTGCAAAGCAGTAATCAAAGCAAAAGGTGGCTACTTTGAAGAACCTAGAATAGAAGACATATTTTCAGTTGTTTCACACTTTTTTGTTAAGTATATAATTCCACATGTGTTAATTCATAGTTTTGATGCCTTCAGTGTGAATCTAAAATTTTCATAGTCATGAAAATAGAGAAAACTTTTTGAATGAGAAGGTGTGTCCAAACTTTTGGTCTGTACTGTATGTGTTTCACTTTTTGAATTGAATTACTGAAATAAAAACTACTACTTTTGATGATATTCTAATTTATTGAGATGCACTTGTATATAGTGATGGCCGCCATTTTGAGAGATGCATCCAAATCGAATTGCATAAGATTTGGGTTCATCTGGAATCCAAATTTTTGAGAAATTCAAAACAAATTTTATTTATTTTTAATTGATTTGCTCATCTCTAATTTGTACCATTTTGGGATACATAAGACTTTTTGCTCAATTTTTTGGAAGTTGAGGAGACCAAAAAAGTAGCAATTCTGCCATTGTTTTAGTTTTGACACTGTTTCCATACCTCCAATAGTGTTGCATGAAGTGGCATCTTGTGCTCTTGACAGCAGCTCCATATAACTTTTTCTCATAGCTTAGGCCTTATTCACACATCAGTTATTTGATCAGTTATTTCCATCAGTTATTGTGAGCCAAAACCAGGAGTGGAGGCTACACAGAAATAAGGTATAATGAAAAGATCTGTACCTGTTCTATTTTTTTGACCCAAACCTGGTTTTGGCTCACAATAACTGATGAAAATAACTGATCAAATAACTGATGTGTGAACAAGGCCTTACTTGCTGGTGAGGAAGAATGGGAAACTTGGGATTAGGGATTGATGGGTGCTCAAGTGATGTAATGTTTGTCACCTGACCTAGCCTATGGGAAGGTGATACATGTTTGTTTGAGACCTTTTTAATAATAGTCAATTTTAGCAAGATTTTTTTATTTATATCCACAAAAATGAAAACTGCAATATTTTTATTTACTTTTACATATACAAAACAAGCAGTACACAGCAATAATAAAATATATAAAATAACGCCATACTCACTATAGAAAATATACTAGTGCCAATGCTATGCTAATTACACAAATGTGAAATTCTTGACAAATACATATTGTACAAAATCATTTGTGACTGTCTGCCCTGGCAAGACAATCTCTTTAGGACAGGAGCCAGTGGTGTACATAGAGATGCATTCCGTATTTTGCAGAACAGAACAGCTGGCCCCTAATAGAACAGTATTATCCTTGCCCATGATGCGGACAATAATAGGACAAGACTCATAATCTTGCAGAACGGAAATACGGACATACGGAAACGGAATGCACACGGAAAACCTTCCGTTTTTTTGCGGACCCATTGAAATGAACGGTTCCGCATATGGTCCGCAAAAAAACGGAACGGACATGGAAAGAAAAATACGGTCGTGTGAACGAGCCCATTATCATAGCTATTGTTCTGTGTTTCTTGACTTTAAGAGATTGTCTGGTGTTAAAGAAAATATGGGTAATGCAGTGCGTGGCCATAAAATAATAAAAACAGCAATACTAACCTCTGTAAACCAATGCCACCACTTTGGTTCTCCTCACTTTTTATTTACCAGGATGCACCAAAGACTTCATGTCAATATATGAGACCACTACAGCCAAACACTGGCCATGTGTCTTTATTTGTAACTGGACAACCTCTTTGAAGATGAGAAATCAGGAAAAAATACAGATGTATGCAGTTATATTTTGCTAATTGGTACTAATTTCAATGAGTTTTCCCACCAGGAAAACCTCTGCCCATATTAGACCATTTTAATACTATATTTCCTTTTCTGATGTTTTCTGATGTTTCTATGTTCTAAAATTAAATGGTTAATTTAATTTTAGAACATAGCAATGTTTTGGTCTGAAATCTCCATTCCTTCATTTATTTTCAGACCCCCTGATATTCAGTTTACAACCTTCTTCTAGTTTCAGATATTTCCACTGTAGGTATGTCCCTCCTAGTAAAACATGCTGGATATGTGCATCCAGGATGCTGCAATCATCCTTCTGCAAACTTCCTTATGCGTGCTTTTCTCCCTATCTACAGCCTATATGAGCCGCCCTTCTAGGATCTTCTCTCCCCTCTCAACACATATCTACCGTGAACAACCTCCTGCTCCTGCCTCTAAATGAGGAGAAGTGGGAGGCCATAGGAAATAGAAGAAATGCTCTGATGGATTTATGTCAGTTTCAGCAGCACTGCCAGCTAGGTGAAGGATTTATACACATACACTGCAGAAGCAAAATGGTAGGGGCTTGGAAGTTGTTAATGAAGACAATTTAGATATTTGTCAGAGAACTTGTCACTACAAAATTCAGTGCAATCTGCAGGTTCTTACAGAACCATATCTAACCTGTAGCAGAACCTGAATATCCCCCTTGTGTTATTTGTGATTTCGCAAGTGTCAAGGTAAGTTACAGACCTTTTGTGAGACACTTCAACAGACCTTCTAACCAGGCAGGGATACTGCAGTTTAGAAATCTTGTAATAACCTTTCTGGTAATTACTTGTTTTAGGAAAGTGATACAAAATTCTAAGAAAATCATCAGAGGTTATGGACTAGACAAGTGACAAATTCTGCCTTTAAAAAGGGTTGTCTCATCACAGACTGCCTCTGGCTATAGACACCTTTGCATTGATTTTTTTTATTCTTGGTTTGCTTCCTAAATGCCAAATTAAGGAGTACCTGTCATCATGAAATGCAGTGCTATAGGCAGCATGTTATAAAGCAGCAGCTGAGAAGATTAATATATAAATATCAATATTAATATCAAATATCAATCAATATATTAAAAAAATCCCCAACAGCTTTTTCTGATACATCTCGAAGGGGTCAAAGTACACAACCTTTGCGTTTTGGGTATGTAACTCCTGAAACGTGTAGGTTGTGTACTGTATCCTTTGATATTTGGATTGATTTTACTGGATGAAATAAAGACTGCATTTATCCTGAAATTGGATGCTGGAATGTTCCTACTTCTTTTATTTCATTGGTCTGGGTCCACAGACTTTCCATGCATGCCAACGGAATCGGCAGGTGAGATATATTTTTTGACTCTTGATTCTCAGAGGGGCCATAGTCAGCTGATTAGCCCTCTTATTAAGTTTTGCCTAATTTGCTTTATTTACATGGCCCCCAATCCCCTGATCACTGTGAACCTGTAATGTGTCACGCCAGACTGGAGAGAGGGGCATTGTAGGGCTTTGGTGGCAGATTTAGGGTGAAGATTAACCTTTATTAGAGTGGATGCTCTGTGTTCAGGTAGGTATGGTATAGCAGCTTCCTCCACCCACATTGCATGGACTTCTTACCCAGACATACTACATTTCATAAGCAATCTGATACCAGTATCCTTTTAGCAATACCGGCAAGAACACTCTAATCTCTATGTTTTGCATTACATCTGTGGGTTTAGGAACGAAGCATGGGTGTACAAGCAGTATTATTTCCAACTCGACTGGATTGATTCCCTTTTGTTTTTCTTATTGGTGTTTTTTCTATTTGTTATTGTTGGTGTGCTACATATCCCTTTTTGAATATATTATTAAAAGTTATATTTTACAATCTATATTATGAATCTCTTCCAAGGTCTACTATTCACTGGAGAACTGATATAGAGCTATCAGCTCTTCCAGCTCTTCCAGTCATAGCCCATTCACCCTGAATTCAGAGGCTATATACTTATTACATCTAAGTATAGCTAGAATGCTGAGGTCGCCAGTTAAATGTTCCTACATTTTTTTGTACATGAATGCATGTGACACATCAATCTACAACTACTCATTAAGTTATGTTTAATGATACTATGTGTATAATAGGGGAATCCTTCTGTTTTGAAAAAAAAATACAGTCACATATGTGGTGTAAAAATAAATGTTCACAATACAAAAATCTCCTAAGACTAAATATTCTTCCTTCATTGAAAGATGAGTGACAGCTGGAGAGGTTTGTGTGAGTGATGGATTTTAACAATTTTGCAACTGTCATGGAAGGTGATGAGGATGTGAAATAAGAGGGAACAAGAGAAAAACAGAATGTGCAAAAAAGGAAAGAAAAATAATAGGACAGAACAGAAAGCTGAACAGATGGGACTAGAGCGGTAAAGCAGAAAGAGAAACATTAATAACCCATTTATTACTTAGGGGACCTACAATGTTTCTTGGCCATGCTGTTTTCTTCCAGTGTAAGGGTTAAAGAAACTTGTGAGAGTAACATATGCCTGATCATATGCAGAATAAGTAGTTACCAGAGATGTTAGCATTTTGTAGCGGTTACAGGAAAATAAGGAGGTAGCATTGCAACTAGCAGGGAAAGTACAGCCAATACATTATTAAAACTACAGTCTAAAGGCTCAGCCTTCTGCTCAGGGATAAGCAAAAAGATGTCAAGGACATAAAAACAACCATAAAATATACAGCCTCCTATAAATAAGACACTGCTGTAAAAGCCATGTCTTCTCAAGGGGACAACAATAACATTATGGACATCAGCTGGAAATGTCTAATGATTCTTAACAAACAAAAAAGGAAGGATGGAAAATTTTCCTTTTTTATTATCTTTTCTGTACTTTCTAATCTCCATCTGCTTTCCTGGTTGTTTTCATATAATTGCAAAATAACTGGTGTTTATGTAATAAGCAGTTTAATAACAAAAGGAAATGACTGCACTTTAGAGGCAATACAGGGCTGGTATATTACACTATTCTCTTGTTTACATTTCCACGCAGTGTCGTTAAACACACTGCAATACTTAACGAATTAGCTATCATGTGTAAAGATAACATCAACTTATAAAGGTGGAGTGACCAGTAAAATACAGTACATATTGATATTATAAATTGTATTGTTTCACTATGTACCCTAGAAAGGCACCGACTAGTATGAGAGTAAGGGCTGGTGAACTGTTGCCTTAATGCCTTTTTCTGAGTTGGCTGATGACACTAGAAACTGTTTTTGTCCCAGAGCCCAAAAGGATCTGTTGTGACTTAATGGTGGATGTTGAAATGACAAAGCATCCTGTGTAGATGGTGTTGAGTCCATTAAAGCAATAGTTTGTCACCTCACATGTGAAAGCATGAGTGAGACACACAGAAAGCCCTTCTAGGAGATTGAGCAGAGGTCTTGACTTATTCAACCACCAGGGAATGGTCTGATAGGCTAAGTCGGAGGTAGAAAGAATGAAGCCGGAGGAAGAATGAAGCCAAAAGCTATAAGCATGTGTTAGATGGCAGAAGGCAGTTATGAAAGAAAGGTATCCACAGAGGAGTGATCTAGTGGGCTCAGTCAAATTTAGAGAGAGGAATGGAGCCCACATCTACCACCATTTGTATATGGTAAGGGGTAGCAAGATGAGTCTTGAAGATTAAATATAAATAAAGAAAGTGAGATCCATGGAGGCTGGTGATTCTGAATGAGACAATTGCACAAGGAAAACAAGTAGCTTTGTGCCCAAAGCATTTTATTAGTCACGAGCAAGTTCAGCATTGTACTGATGACTGGTTGACCCATGGTCTGTTCAAAAGCCATAACAAGACTGTTCTGTTGAACTGTAAGTTGATTCTGTGTTGTTAATGTTTGGGCTCAAACCACATGACCATGTGTTAGACAAGGAGGCAATTCTTAAAAAGGTAGCAACCTAGTGGTTGCCTGGACCTCAGGAGTACAATAGTCTTGTCACACAAGAGCCTGCTGCAACCCAGTAAATAACACCTAGGTGGTACATTCCCCATTTGACCTATAGCAGCACAGAAGGGTCAAGCAAGAGCATCAGCCATCTAAGGTGCCATATGACATCTGTGGTTTGTGGTATAGACCCTGCCGATTTTCATGTGCAAAGTTCCTAATCTCATCCATACTCTGAGGAAATTTTTCACGAGCTAATCAGTTATAACTTGATATGTGAAACAGATTTATAATTCACAACATGCCAACTGTGTTTGTGGACTTCTGCTGCGGATTTCACCCTCAGAAATATAATGCTGTTCCTTTGTCCAGCCAATAAACATAAAATAGTAAACTGTTTATATTTCCTTCACACATAAATTTGTTTTTACAAAGTGGTTTGCAGAAATTCACTTGAAATGCTAACATTTTTATCAGCAGTTTTTGGGGTGATGTTTTTCCTATAAAAAGTCTATGGAAAAATGGAGGAAAAACAGAAAGAAACTGTCTAAAAATGTCACTACAAAAATGCAGTGCTTTTAGGACATTTTATAATTTCCCTTTGGCCAACATGTAACATGTTTTATTAAAAGGAATACAGTAAAAAAAAAAAGCATATTTTGGGGCATTTTATAATTTCCTGTTGGCCAATATGTAACATGTTTTGTTAAAATGAATACAGTAAAAAGCATATTTTGGGGCATTTTGTAATTTGCTGTTGGCCAACATGTAACATTTGTTTTATTAAAAGGGATGCTGTCAAAAAAGTGTATTTAAAAAAAAAAAAGTTGCACCACAAAGTGGCACAATTTAGCAATCTAGGTTTAGAGAAAATTTCCATACATAGTCTAGAGGGTGAGCACCACAAAGAGGCACAATTTAGCAATCTAGGTTTAGAGGTGAGCCTTAATAAATTCTGGCATAAAAATCTGTCTCAAAGAAAATCAACCTACCGTATAGTTGGTAGAGAGTTAGACAAAAGTGCCCATCCATCCATTATATTTATCATCCAGCCTGACTCACTGTGATAAATCTGGTGCAGGTCTAGATTTAGGTGGATTTACATTGCCCAATGATCGGGTAGATTATCGGGAACAAATATTCCTGGGAACACTCACTCCCGACAATCTTCCTGTCTAAATGTGCTGATGATCATCCAATTGTAAGCCATGTACTGGGATGGGCTTCCCAGGATACAACAAAATCATGAACAAGGAAAGCAACTCCAGCACCAGTTTTTGCCAAATCAGTATTTTACGTAAACATGGTAATGAGCATGACCACAAATGCTGGCAACACACAATTAATTTACATACACACAGCCAGATGGCTGAGACCCTTGTACTGCAACAGCCTATCTGTTATTACCCTAAAAATCAGGAACAACTGTTTGGGTGTGTGGTGAAGACTAGACTGTGGTACAGCACAACAGCTTACAATCTTATTATACTCTATATTATTTTCCTTCCAATAACTGGTCATGTAGCATGTCCCTTAGTGTTTCCTCTGGGTAAATGCCAGCCTGGCTTGAGTTTGTGGTGCAGCTTATCAGCTGTCTGGTGTGAACTCTAACTTTAACTGTGCAGTCCTTGTAAATAATAGTTAACAATCCTTGTGGCCTTACCCAAACAGAAACCCTAACTAAGTAACTATAGGCCTGGTGTCAGTCTCTAGGATCCTACACACCAACACTGTGATTAGGTGCCTGCGCGATTAGTCTTACCGACCGGATCTGCTCTGCATCAGTTGGTGACTGTGAACTAAACAAAGGCTTCTTCAACAAGCGTGTGGTATTGCAGTGTATGTTGCTTTGCTCCTCAGCTCTCATCAGCATTCCTGGCAGCAATCCTCCTTCCTCTGGACAGGATCAGGGACTTGGACACGATCAGCTTCACTTGGCTGCAGCTCTGGTCACTGAAGGATGCTCCCACACCTGGATGTTGATGGATTCTCTCCTCACACAGGTCCTCAGTGTCTGTCTCATCTTCTCTCTATGATGGAGGATCCTTCACTTCTTCTCCAGGCTCTGTAACCCCACCCCCTGAGAGTTCACAAGTTCACCAGAAATGTAGTCCTGTTTAGCTATGCTAAGAAAACGGTGGCAACTTGTGGCCAAACAGCAAAATGTCAGTCCAAGTCATTTAACTTCATTTACATAAACAGTGTTCACACAGAGAGCTGTTTCCCCATCTAACACAATAAACAAACTAAACGCCGGTTCATCAGTGATCCTGTCGTTCATGCAGGCACCACCAATTATCCTTTCTGGACACCAGATGCGATCTGCCCATATGCTGCCCAGAAACAATGATTCTGTATGGGGAAAAACGATTGCAATAGCGATCCCTTGTTCTCATACTGTGAAGGAGAAAACTGCATGTAAATGCAGCGTTCTTGTTCACTGAACGAGCAGCCCACTGTTGGGAAGGAGCGCTTCCTTAACGACAATCAGCTGTACATTAGTGGGTCTAAACACGCGTTACACCATCTACATGCTTAGTAAATCAGCCCTATTGTTATATAAGGTACTGTAGATGGCACAGGTGCAAAATTCTGAAGGACATCCACTCGCACTCTTATTATTCAGGACGATTCGCCGACTCGTTGATTCATATCGAATCTTGGAAATTTTCAGCTGCAAAGCAAATCCGAATATTTGGAGATTCGCTCTGTTAAGATTCCAAAATGTTCCCAAGGCTTTCTATGCATTTGCTACGTACTTGTCCGATAAACTGTACGCTAATGTTACGTATAAGTTACTTTATACGCTGTTGTGTACGAATTCAATTACTTAGCAAACTTTTACTGTTAGTTTCTTATTTGTGCGCAAAAGCCCGGGAAGAAAGCGGTCACCTGACCTAGTGGGCAGGGCTTGCTCTGATTGGCTCAGGCTTGGTCAGCCAGTGACGCATCACTTCTGCTGCGACTGCTGAGATGAGCAGAAGCACTGTGTGTAAAGTTCCTAAAGACTGAGACCTGTGTTGTTGAAATTGGGGTGTAATTGTTCTGGGAATCCATATTACACATCAGCGATACTGCAGGGCAAGTGTAGGGTACGTGCAGGGATAGTAATTAAGTCCGGAGTTAATCATGAAGGGAAAGAAAGTATTAATGACAGAAATTACTTCTATTTTTTCAATTCACTCCTTCTTTTGGCTTCCAAAAGTGCATCAAGAAAACTGTGCATGTGGAAATACCCTTATAACTGCACATATAAGGCCAGTAACATAGTTACGGGTAGTGCATCATGTTGGCAGAATACATTCTATTGATCATGTCTAGAGATGAGCGAAGTTATAAAAACTTCATTTTGGCAGCTTTGCCAAATGTCACAAAGAAATTTGCTTTGTGACTAATTACTTGGGGCACAATGATGGGGAATGTCGATTGCACTGCCACCGTAATTGAATCCCTCAGATGTTGTTGACCGCAGCATCTCATGTAAAAATGGAGGCCTTTCAGGGCTAAAAAAAAAAAATAATACTCACCTCAAGTGTTTGAGCTCAAAAAGGCTGCCACAGCCATCTCTATTGAAGATCCCGCACAAAATCTCTCACAGCACGTGATGACGTCTAGTGGTTGAGCGAATTGAAGTTGACAAAGTGGAATTTGATCCGAATTTCAGGAAAAATTTGATTTGTCATGAAATTGAATTTATTCAAACTCCATGGTAACAAATCAGATTTTTTTCTAAAATGGCTGCTGCACTTGCTACAAAGATGAAGTAAGCCCGGGAATGAATTATCACCCATAATGCCATGCAGCCATCTAATTAGCAAATAGCCAGCCCTTGTGATGTCACAGCCCTATTGAAAGCCTCCTCATGCCTGGTCTTCGCCATTTTCCAGTGAACTTAGTGCAGGGAGAGGCGTTATAGGCACTAGAGACAGTGTTTATGAAAGACTTTATTCACAAAATATTAGTTTTGAGCTGTTCAGGGAAAGATTATTCATAATGTAGGGAAAGGCTAGGGAGACATTATCCACACTGTAGGGAGAGAGCAGGGGCCAATTGAACAGTATAGAGCCTAGGTAATAGGAGCTATTCTGTTATACCTTGCTGCACTAATCAGGGTTAAAAAGCATTCTCAAACTACTTTTAGGTTGTTCGCATTATTTTATACACAAGTAATTCCATTAATCCTTGATTCTGTAATTGGGATGAAAAAGCGGTCTGATACTACTGATTTTGGGGTGTTCACATTGTTATTTCACATAAGTAATCCCATTAATCCTTGATTCTGTAATTGGGGTGAAATTGTGTTCTGATACCACAGAATTTGGGGTGGAACCCGAACATTCCAGTCCTTGTTTGCTCATCCCTACCAATCTGCATTAATGGGTTTTTCAAACTGCATAACTTTTTTAACAAACAGCTGATAATTGTATAAAAAACAAGAAGAGTAATATTTTACCAATCTCCTGCTCCTATGCCCATGCTTCCCTGGTTCTTCGATTCTCCTTGTACACCCAGCCCCAACGATGACATGTTATGTCAGCATACGACAACATATGTTTTTAAGATCACAGTGCCCACCCCTTGTCTACAGGCTAACCCATAGCTGCTAACCCATATGTTATGTCCACAGTTGAGTTCCTGTATTGTAAATCTCATCATGTCATCATTGGTATCTATTATTAATTAGCTGGGCATAGAAATGAAGAAGAGAACATAATCAAATAGTAGCAAACTGCACATGCCCCTGACTCCTGACGGCATTAAATGCAGCTTGCTGAAACAATTTTGCCAGATGTACCGGAAGTTAGAAAAAAACTATAAAATGTAAACCTTGTAAGTGCTGGCCTTCTGATTGCCTTTATATCTCTTCATATTATACAATAATGATGAATAAAGTATGGATGTGCCTTATGTTTACTAGCTATAAAGTGCAGACAGTACTTTGCAATAGAGCGATCTAAAGGACGTTTCCCGTGAATTCCACAAAAATGAACCATGATCTCTTATCTGGGCAATTTGTTACTGCAACCACCTCAGCAATATGACATAAAGTCTTACAAGAAGAACAAAATACCAAAGAAATTGCGAGCACACAAGATTCATTACAGAGAAAAAGCTCCAAGTATACATTTATACAGTCATCAGGAGCAATAAAATATTCTAATCATTTTTATGCTCTGAATGCAAAAATGAGAATCTAGGAGCTATAAATATTTTTTCCGCTTAGTTCAAGAAAAAAACCCTGAAAGAAATAAATGTTAATTGTCTAAAAGGAAAAGAGAAATATCATAATTAAGAGCATCTTTCTAGAAACATAATAAATTAGTTTCATACACCATTATAAACTAAGGCACCTGTCTTGTAATGGTCAGTTTATAATTGGATGATTATATGATGCCTTAATTTTACGTCTTACATTCATTCATTGTGCTGTAAATTGTTTTTCTTTCTTAAAGTGGTTTCTCCATCTCAGTATAAAAAGCATAAACTCTTTTATACTGTATGGACCCCTTCTGTCAACCACAGTGGAGTGGCGGCAACAAGCGACTCCTCCTGCTCTGGCAAACCTGGCCATTGTGTGGACAGGCATTTATCTGAATGGTCATATGGAAGTCCACATTTCCTTGTAGTGCGGTCTACAGGGAAGATTAGTATCTAGTGGTAACGCTACATTCACATCTCCTATAAGGAGATTCGGCTGCCTTATCTGGCTAAAATCCATGCTGTTACATGTACTCAAAACTGTTGCATGTAACAGTCTTTGTCCGGCCAAGACCCAGCAAGTATTGTCTGTGATAGGAAAACTCTATACCTTTTACTTCTTTATCTTCTATTTTATGTTTTATGCGATACAATTCTACCTAAAATCTCCAAACCAGAAATCTGTTTTACTAATCAAAAAGACCTTCATGCTTTCTAAAAATTCTGAAAAAAGTCAGAGAAGGTCTATTCTATGGAAAGAAAATGGGTATATTTGAAAATGTTACTAGTTTACAAATCCAGAAGGGACTGGAAAGTTTTATAAACCCTACATTTCTAAAGTTTTAATGATATTAAATATTAAATAAATGGACGCCTATTAAAGGGCCTTTTCTAGGAGTTCAATTATGATGGCCCACCCCTAGGATAGATCAGTAATATCTATTCGTTGGTGGTCCAACTCTCAGCACCCCTGCCAATCAGAAGTTTGAAGAGTCCTTGGTGCTCATACCAAGCAGTGTTGTACATTATAAGGTGGTTGTGCTTGGCATTGCAGCCCAGGCCAATTCACTTGAATAAGACTGCGCCTAGGCCATGGGACTAATGAACATGACATCAATGTCCTAGCAAAAGGCCACATCTCTCACCAGAGTGCTGCAGCCTCTTCAAACAGCTGATCAATGGGGGTGCAGGAATTCGGACCTTCATCAATCAGATATTGATGACCTATCCTGAGGATAGGTCATCAACATTCAACTCTCAAAACTTTGTTATCTAAGAAGAGAAAATTGTACATACCACACACTGCTACCATTCAGTTTGCCCCAATCAGGATTTTTACACAACCTGTAAGTATCTGCAAGATAACAGATCCACTACATGGATGATTGATGCATTAAAGTAGCATTCTAAGAAGGGTTAAACCTGCCTTATGAGCTACTTTACCTTAATAGCATAAGCAATTGTAGAATATGCAGTCATCACCTATAATGCCATTTGTGCGATCTTCTGATGCAGCTTTTTATTGTGTAAAGAATGTTGAAACAGGCATTCAGAGTATAGGATGGGATCAAGTGCCAGGAAGCTTGTAGCTCAGGCTCCCGGAGGAGGAAGGGTTTTTATTATTCTTCACAGGTCAGGTGCATCAGGGCAGAAGATAGACCAGCTATCATACTGTCTATTTTTTCTGTACTAACAGCAGTCTAGGTCCTGTCTGCTGCTTCTAACCAGGTATGTGCTGCAATGAGCAGTAATGGTTTCTACTATTTCAGAGTCGGTTCTTCACATTTCAGAGTTTCATAGATTTATATTTTACTACTGTACCATCTTACAAGTACCATCAAGAGCCTCAGCATATGTTACTTAATTGGGAGAGGCGATAGCTAGGTATCTTTATAGTTCAAGACTAAACTCTTTGGGGGATTTATAAGAGACCAGCCTTTTACACCAGTCTACGATATATCCCCTGTGCTGCCATAGCATGCGCCTAATCTATGACGAGACACAGCTTCAAAAATGTATAAAAGAAAGCTATGCAACCTTACTCACATAAGGATATTGTTACTTTTTGCATTTTTGCATCACTCATTCTAGTTTTGGCCAGTGTGTAGAAAGGTGCATGTGGTTAGATATGGTATTTAGCTTTCCAAATGTATTGTTGTTATTGCTTTCTTTACAAGTTGCAAAAAAAGGCACAAACTCACTCCAGTGCGGGGATGGCATAGAAAAACTGGAATAGCATTTCTAGACAAAAGTCTTAAAGGGGTTGTCCCACAAAAAAATATTCTACATTTTTCTAACCAGCACCTGCATCTTAATACTTTTGTAATTGTATGTAATTAAAAATGTACCATAGCCGCTGAGTTATTCAATGAAATCTTTATGTATAGCACTTTCTACAGTTCTTCTTTTTTCTTTGACCTGCTCACTGAGAGGGCCACACTTGCTCAGTTTCATCCTTCAACGGCCTCATGACTTGTAATAGGGAGAGCTACAGCAGAAAAGACACTCCCCTTGAGCTGCCAGCTTGAATGGAATAAAGAGGTTGTCATGGACTATGTGATGTCTGATTTTCATATTTTACATTGGTAATGGGATAACCCCTTTAAGTTGAAAGATGATTCGGATTTAATTGACAATCTGCAACTGTACAACACTGACTCAGAAGCAAAAATTACTTTAAATATTACTATATGACAAATTCCCCCTTTGTGTTTTACTTAAGTACAAGCTTAGAAGAATATTAGTATTTCTAATTTCTGTAGATTTTACAGATTCTGGTAAGAAGTCAAGTTGATTATGTTCCTTGAGCTGAGAGGACCATATGAAGTCCCTCTTTTATCTGAATCTAAATGTTTGTTTGTTTTTTTGTTTGTTTTTTCTTTTAATTTCTAACAATTTTAATAGGGCATTGCAATCATTTTGGCTTGGTTCTTACTATCTAGAAGACTTTGGTTCAAGGTAGTTCTTAGGGTAATAATTCTCTGAATGAACTAGATATGAGCAGGCAGAGAAATACTCACAGGAGCAAGTGGCATAAGTGAAAATGGAAGGAAACCATTGTCAAAGTTGCATGATGCCGGAAAATCAGAGGACAAAATTGTAGCCAGCAAATGGGAGTTATGGCAAAAAGTAGACAACGTATTAGAGACTCAGTGCAAAACATCAGCAACAAATGCAGAACCAGACAGGGCAACAAGGCAAGAGAATGATCAGGAACAATTTATTTTTAAAAAGTGTAGGTCAAATAACAGAAATAGGAATTAGGCTCCATTCACACGTCCTGTTTTTCTTTCCTGGTTCGATCCTGATCCTGATCTGGATCCATTCATTTCAATGGGTCCTGAAAAGAAAGGATCAAATCAGGAAAGAAAAACAGGACGTGTGAATGGAGCCTTAAACAGGATACAGACCAGACACTTTTTCTTGTGGCATTCAGCCTTTGACACGCAGAGATTCTGATACCTACATACATTGCTCCACACAATAAGTTTCCTGAAATTTGTGTGGCCAATTTTTTTGCATCACATATTTTCCCTGAATAAATTGTGTTGTGGAATTTCGGTGTCCTGTTTTATGGTATATAGCTATTCTATCAGTTTAGCATTTGTGATGTTTAGAATAACCTGATTTATTGAAATTTTGGCTGGTTACTCGTATTGCTATTGTATTATGTATCAAAACAGGGATGTGATATGTTAACTGTAGGTCAAGAAAAATTTTTTCTTTAAGTAACTACATATGTGCATTGTTCTTATATATTACTCTCCCATCAACACAAAATGCTGGCTATATCTAATATATAAAGCTGAGTGTATGTATGTATATGTGTTTGTATGTGTGTATGTCCACTAAAGGAATCCGCACCGTCTCAGCTAAAATCACAAAATTTGGCACACAGGTACATCAGGTGTCTGGGAAGGTTTTAGACCGGGTCTCAGCTCTCCAGGACATACCGTTCCTGAGATATTCCCAAAAAATGCATTAGCTAATAGAAGCTTGGTCACATGACCCTTATCAGCCAATAGAAGCTCGCAGAAAGTCTCCACACACCAGGTTTCCAAAACAACCCAGCCATTTTCCTTCATTGCTGTTAGTCTGATTTAAAGGGGCAGGCTGATGTTAGGGTGGCCAGACGTCCGGTTTTAGGCTGGACAGTCTGGTTTTCTGGCTCCCTGTCCTCCGTCCAGTGCAGTGCCGGACGGATGCAGGGATGTTTACCCTTTCAGTAGCTCACACTCAGACAGCTTCTCCTCTGTGTCTTCACGGAGGCAGGAGGCGTGGCCTCATGTTTAGGGGTATGGTTTCACGGGGACCGGGGGCATGGCTTTACGTTTGGTGGCATGGTCGGTGATGTCTGGATCTCTGGGGTGAAGACAGTGGCCATCCTTGCTGCTGTGGAGGTCACAGTTAAACGAGAGGGTGCTGTAGAGGTCACTCTCGATATCTTTTAACGACACACACACAAACATTAAATGAAATAGATGAAATATACCCGGGCAAAGCCGGGTCCTTCTGCTAGTGTTATAATAAATTTAAACTATTTTACAGATTTAAAAAATTGCATTTCTTACCAATTTATAATGTGTGTGCTTCACACAAGGTCATTGTAAGCACCTTCGCTACTAGACTTATATTTAGTCTACATTTAATACTGAATAAAAGAAAAAACAAAAAGGATGCATTTGCAACAAGAATTGAAGCTGTTACCAAATGTATTTGAAGTCTGCAGCGTGTCCACTGAACACATTAATTTACTTTAAGGGCAATCAATACAAGTTGACCTACATAGAACTTACGGTACTGCAGGTTCATGTTTCACTTTCTTTCGATTTCCTTATTTCAAGGATTACACATTTCAAGGGCAAATCCTAGCTTTCATAGTGCAAATATTACCTTTTCAGGAAGTATTAATTTGTCCTTAATACTACTGAAACTTAAATGTTGGCAACTAACCTACTATAATTCCAAGTAACATAAAGACATGATGAAATGAAAGAAAATCACACTGAAAGTACTGTATAAGATAAGTTGTATCTTAGGGAATGTTATGTTTTGAAAATAGTAATGCAATGTAAAACAATTTAAAGTAGAAAACAGCTAATCCAACTGTAGCGTAAAATACCCTTACAATACACCAACTATTTATTGGTAGCCCCATTTATTGGCTATTTGTTGGCTTTCTTCAAGGAAAAAAGAAACCTTTTACGTATCTATATCTGTTCTTAGGCTGGCCGTACACATTAGATTATTGTTCGCCAATCTGCCAATTTCAATGGGATCAGCCATCCTTTTAATTTATATGGGGAGGGAATCCCAACTGTCAACATAGTCAATCTTTTTGTTCTCAGGGGAGATACATTGCTGATAATGGTGTCTAACAGTGAATTCCTCCCAACACCACATTCAGAAAACAAGCAAACTCGCCTTAGCACATCCATTATTACATCTGAACGTTCCCTGCAGAGGTTGCTGCATGGTCAGAGTATCCAGAACTGAAGCAATGGTTTCTATTATGAAACTGAAGCATTCTCTTCTATGGTTTCTATTATGAGTTTTGTTTCTTTATTCATGCTGCATTTTTATGTATGTGTTTGTTATTTTTGCATGTGCTTGGTATCATCTGCATTTAATAATCTATGTTGCTATCCACCAAGGGGGTCATGTATGCCTCAGTTCATGAGACCAGTATTCCAGTTACTTAACCAAGAACTCTCAGTTATACATAAAGGTTTAAAGAGAGTGCCTAGTGGGGTAAGATTTTTTATATACAGTATATATATATAATATATAATGCATTATATATATATATAATGATTATATATATATATATATATATATATATATTAATGCAGAATAGGTTATAAATAGAGATGAGCGAGCATACTGGTCCGAGCTTGGTGCTCGTTCGAGTATTAGGATACTCGTAAGTGCTCGCTGCTCGGACGAGTATCTCACCATGCTCGAGGAAATGGCAACTTCCGCATCATGCTTTTTTGGTGCCTATAAACTCAGCCAATCACAAGCCAGGAAACTCTTCGGTACACCCAGCATCACGTGGGGCCCTTACATGTAGGGGTTGGCTGGCCTGATCAGGTGACCCTGGAATATACTAGTGACTGGCCGCGGTGCTCGGCTCAGATGCCGTCTGGATGTCGTTAGGGATAGAGCTGCTGCGTTTCAGGGAGAGTGTTAGGGCCTGCATTTAGTTCTCTGTTAGGCAGGAATCACCCACAAAGAACCCAACAGCCCTTCTAAGGGCTACAAGAAATTTTTTTTTGTCTCCTGGCTTGGCTGGCTGGCTGACACTAGTAGTGCAGCTATCGCAATATATAACACCCTTTTTTTTAATGTTATATCTCAGTGATACAAATCCATTGCACACAGCAGTGTGGAACCATTCTGTGTGTCACAGTTCAGTACACTCACTATTATCTGTCCAGCTGACACTTTCTGTACGTCACTTAATACAACCAAGTCTTTTGCTGCCTGTCATGTGCATAGCTTGATCCCAAAAATCTCTGTGCGACATTTTTCTGGGTCGCAGTCTAAATAGCCACCGTCAGTAGGGTGTCAGTTAGCTCTATGATAGTTTCTGCACGTCACGTTCCAAAAAAAACAAAAAAAAATAAATAAATAAAAAAAAAATAGTTTTTTTGTTGTTTTAGCTCAGTGATATAAATCCATTTCACACAGCAGTGTGGAACCATTCTGTGTGTCACAGTTCAGTACACTCACTATTTTCTGTCCCGGTGACACTTTCTGTACGTCACTTAATACAACCAAGTCTTTTGCTGCCTGTCACGTATATAGCTTGATACCAAAAATCTCTGTGCGACATTTGTCTGGGGCGCAGTCTAAATAGCCACCGTCAGTAGGGTGTCAGTTAGCTCTACGATAGTTTCTGCACGTCACGTTCCAAAAAAAACAAAACTAAAAAAACATATATATAAAAAAATATATAAAAAAAATAGTTTTTTTGTTGTTTTAGCTCAGTGATACAAATCCATTTCACAAAGCTGTGTGGAACCATTCTGTGTGTCACAGTTCAGCACACTCACTCCAATTCTTATTTTCTGTCCAGGTGACACTTTCTGTACTTCACTTAATACAACCAAGTCTTTTGCTGCCTGTCACGTATATAGCTTGATCAAAAAAATCTGTGCGACATTTGTCTGGGTCACAGTCAAAATAGCCACCATTGACAGGGTGTGAGTTAGGTCTACGATAGTTTCTGCACGTCACGTTCCAAAAAAAACAAAACTAAAAAAAAATATATTAAAAAAATATATTAAAAAAATTGTTTTTTTGTTGTTTTAGCTCAGTGATACAAATCCATTTCACACAGCTGCGTGGAACCATTCTGTGTGTCACAGTTCAGCACACTCACTCCAATCCGTATTTTCTGTCCAGGTGACACTTTCTGTACGTCACTTAATACAACCAAGTCTTTTGCTGCTTGTCACGTATATAGTTTGATCAAAAAAATCTCTGTGCAACATTTGTCTGGGTCGTAGTCAAAATAGCCACCATTAACAGGGTGTGAGTTAGGTCTACGATAGTTTCTGCACGTCACATTCCAAAAAAAACAAAACTAAAAAAAAATATATAAAAAAATATTAAAAAAAATAGTTTTTTTGTTGTTTTAGCTCAGTGATACAAATCCATTTCACACAGCTGCGTGGAACCATTCTGTGTGTCACAGTTCAGCACACTCACTCCAATCCGTATTTTCTGTCCCGGTGACACTTTCTGTATGTCACTTAACACAACCAAGTCTTTTGCTGCCTGTCACGTATATAGCTTGATCAAAAAAATCTCTGTGTGACATTTGTCTGGGTTGCAGTCTAAATAGCCACCGTCAGTAGGGTGTCAGTCAGCTCTACGATAGTTTCTGCACGTCACGTTCCAAAAAAAACAAAACTACAAAAAAAACATATATAAAAAAAATATATCAAAAAAATAGTTTTTTAGTTGTTTTAGCTCAGTGATACAAATCCATTTCACACAGCTGCGTGGAACCATTCTGTCTGTCACAGTTCAGTACACTCACTACAATCCATATTTTCTGTCCAGGTGACACTTTCTTTACGTCACTTAATTAAACCAGACTGAACAAGTTTGTGGGTTTCAGTACACCAGGCCCATTTATTTATTTTTTTTATATAATACACTTATATACAGAAAATGTTGAACCCCAGGGCTAAGGGTCGAGGACGAGGGCGTATGCGTGGGCGTGGGCATTCAATTACTGTAGGGGGCAGAGGCCGTGGTCCAGGGCAGGGTGAGACAGTACCTGCTGATGAGGGAGCTGTGGAACGCCGCAGAGCTACACTCCCTAGCTTCATGTCTCAACTTACAGGGACACGTGGTAGAGGACTGTTGAAACCACAACAGTGCGAACAGCTGATGTCGTGGATTGCGGATAATGCTTCAAGTAATTTGTCCACCAGTCAGTCTTCCACGCAGTCCACCCACGTTACCCAAGGGAGCACTCCTCTGGCTCCTCCACCTCAACCTCCTTCCCCCCAGTCTGCCCCCTCCCAGGAAAATTTGGAATGCGATCCAGCATACTCTGAGGAACTGTTTTCTGGACCCTTCCCAGAGTCACAAACCACTTCTCAGGTTGCTGCTGACCTCGTTCCTGATGCCCAAGTTTTCCAACTGTCGCAGTCTGTGGGTGATGATGATGATGACAATGTTGAGTTAGTGGAAGAAGTTTGTAAAGAGGTGTCGTATGATGAGGAGACACGGTTGTCAGACAGTGGTGAAGTTGTTGTCAGGGCAGGATGTCCGAGGGGGGAGCAGACTGAGGAATCGGAGGATGACGAGGTGACTGATCCAAGCTGGATTGATATGCCGAGTGAAGACAGTGCTTCTGAGGCGGAGGCGAGTGCTGCACCAGAACAGGTTGTAAGAGGCAGTGGTGTGGCCAGAGGGAGAAGCAGGGCCAGAGCTGGTGCATCAGCAGCAACTGTTTCACGTAGTGAAGCTCCCGTGGCGAGGCCTAGATGTTCGCAAGTCTGGAGGTTCTTTAAAGAAAGTGAGGATAACCGACGGACTGTGGTATGCAACCTGTGCCACACCAGGATCAGCAGGGGTGCCACCACTACTAGCCTAACCACCACCAGCATGCGCAGGCATATGAGTGCTAAACACCCCACTCAGTGGAACCAAGGCCGTTCACCACCTCCTGCGGGTCAAACCACTGCTCCTTCCCCTGTGTCACTCTCTGCCTCTGCTAGTCAACCCCCTGCGTCACTCGCTGCCTCTGCTAGTCAACCCTCTGCCCAGGACCCCGGCATGAGCACCTCCCGCCGGAAAACCACACCTTCACCTCCACGATCCTCCACAGTGTCCACCAACGTGTCCCAGCGCAGCGTTCAGCTGTCTTTACAGCAGACGCTGGAGCACAAGAGGAAATACAGTTCCACCCACCCACATGCCCAAGCCCTCAACGTCCACATCTCCAAATTGCTTAGCCTGGAGATGCTGCCCTATAGGCTGGTAGAGACCGAGGCCTTTCGCAATCTCATGGCGGTGGCTGCCCCTTGGAATTCGGTCCCCAGCCGCCACTATTTTTCCCGATGTGCCGTCCCAGCCCTACACCAGCATTTGTCACAGAACATCATCAGTGCCCTGACCAATGCTGTTTCTGAGAAGGTCCACCTAACCACGGACACATGGACAAGTGCTGCCGGGCAGGGACACTATATCTCTCTGACGGCACATTGGGTTAACTTGGTGGAGGCTGGGACCGAGAATGACCCTGGGGCCGCTCATGTACTGCCCACACCGAGGATTGCGGGGCCTACCTCGGTCACGGTCTCTCAGACGTACTATGCCTCCTCCTCCTCCACCGAATTACCATCCATGGGCACGGCGCCTTCAGTCGGTAGCTCTAGGCACAGCAGCAGTGCCGTGGGTTAGCGCCAGCAGGCGGTGATAAAACTGCTGAGCTTAGGTGACAAAAGGCACACCGCCCAAGAGCTGTTACAGGGCATCACGGCGCAGACCGATGTGTGGCTGGCACCGCTGAACCTCAAGCCAGGCATGGTTGTGTGTGACAACGGGTGTAACCTGGTGGCAGCTCTGCAACTCGGCAGACTGACACATGTGCCATGCCTGGCCCACGTGTTCAATCTAATAGTTCAGCGGTTCCTCAAGACATACCCCAATCTGTCTGATTTGCTCACCAAGGTGCGCCGCATCTGTGCGCATTTCCGCAAGTTGACCACAGATGCTGCCACTCTCAGGGCAGCGCAGCGCCGCCTACAACTGCCCGCTCACCAACTGTTGTGCGATATGCCCACGAGATGAAATTCGACATTAAACATGTTATCCAGAGTTTACCAGCAGCGCAGAGTGATTGTAGACTGCCAGATGTCAACTTCCACCAGAACTGGTAGTCAGGTCAGTCAGATTCCTCAAGTCTACAATGAGGAGTGGACGTGGATGTCTGATATCTGACAGGTGTTGAGCAACTTTGAGGAGTCAACACAGATGGTCAGCGGCGATACCGCCATTATCAGCCTCACCATCCCGCTGCTTTGCCTGTTGGAAAACTCACTGCTCAGCATGAAGTCGGATGCTTTGCGCTTGTCACAAGAGATGGTGGAGGAAGATAAATCGCTTGATAGCCAGAGCACCCTCCGGTCTGTTTCTCAGTGCGTATCGGAGGAGGGGGATGAGGATGAGGAGGAACAGGAGGAGAATGTCGGCGAGACAGTAGAGGGTACCAGTGCTCAGTCCTTAATTCTTGAGCGTGTATGGGCTGAAGAGGAGGACTTGGAGGAGGAAATGGAGAGTCAGGCCAGTGAGGAGAGGGAATTCTTGCATGTTGGG
>ONZH01016447.1:0-41423 GCA_900303285.1 Rhinella marina
TTTTTTGTTCTAGTTTGGCTTGGGGTCCATGGCAATGTAGAGGAAAGAAGGTTTCCTTGTATGGTCTCACTTTACAGAGAGGTTATATTGTCTTTGGAGTGTATTGTTGAGAGGCTGTGATAGTGGCGTAATAGTGCGACTTGGGCGCGTTATATGCACCCAGACATGCTTCCCCTGCTGTCCCAGTTGCATTCCAGCAGTGTTGGCATCCTTTTCTGAGGTTTCAGGGTGGACTTGGTGACCTCCAAGTGGTCGAATTGAGATTTCCAAGTGGCGAGCATTTTTTTCCCATAGACTTTAATGGGATTCGATATTCGGTCGAATAGTCAAATTTCGCTGTCTATTCGAATCGAATTTCGAACTTTCGAATATTTCACTACTCGCTCATCTCTACTAAATAACATCATGCAATTCCAGTCAGTTGCCTCTAAGGCCAACAGAATTTTGTCTTGCATTAAAAGAGGTATGGACTCGCCTGACAGTGATGTAATATTGCCACTATGCAAAGCGTTGGTGCAGCCTCAACTGGAATACGCTGTCCATAAAAAGGATGCCCTGGAGTTAGAAAAAGTACAGAGGAGAGCGACTAAATTCATAAAGCGCCTGGGAGATCTTAGTTATGAGCAAAGATTAAATGAACTGAATTTGTTTAGCCTTTAAAAAAGATGTCTAAGGGGGAGATGATTAACCTGTAAATAATATATAAACGGACGATACAAAAAATATCAAGGGAAGCCATTCTGTGTTAAACTCCCTCAAAAACAAGAGGCCACTCTCTACGCCTGGAGAAAAAAAGATTCGGTCATAAGAGGCGACAAGCATTCTTTACAGTAAGATCTGTGAATCTCTGGAGTGGCTGCAGGAGCTGGTCACAGCAAATACAGTAGATGGCTTCAAAAAAGGTATAGATTACTTTTTAATTCAAAATAACATTGAGGTTTATGACAATGTAAAGAAACCTTGTTCTACACACCCTTTCCCTTTGGCCCAACCCCTTTTTAAAATAAAGATGGACATTGACCCAGGGATCGATATAGCAGGATTACAGGTTGGACTTGATAGACTTTAGTCTTTTTCCAACCTTAACAACTATATAACTATGTAATTAAGTATTCACTATATAAATGAATATGAAGTACTTAGCAAATATACGTCTGTTGATCAAAATCATTCGTGCTCATTGTCCACAACAAGACAAACTGTTTCAGACACGTTTCATTTTAAAGGATTTTCTGGCTAACTTTGTGTTTTGTTTTTGCAGTATGCACTTGGAGGTGTGGCTGTCTCCATTTTGGTTGTGTATTCCTAAAAAATCAGTCTTTCCCACAGGCTCTTTTAATTAGTATAGTATATAACTGGAGCCTGCCCTCCCTGAATTCATTTAAGGGCAGCTAGCACAGAGCGAGGAGTCATTATAGTGTAGGATCCCATCTGAAAGAGGTTACTTTGCTGTGATGGATGGACACAAATGATTGTGATCAAAATAAATTTGCTAAATAACTTATATTCATTTATAGTGATTATAGCATTAGTTCATATATTCCCTATTTGCAGAGAACAGTTGCATTGTGTTCTGTTTTATAATTTAGGGTAGACTTTAAAATGTAGTTTGAATGTTGATATTATTAATATGAAAAATACCATGACAACAACACTGATTAAGTTTTGCTAAATTTTATGATTCTTTTTATACAAATACAATAAATGTGCATACTTTAGATCAATACAATAAATGTGAGTGCTTTATGTTAATACCTATTACATGCTTGATAGGAATGTTGCATGTTAGAAAACCATCATTTTAATTTTATTGGTAATCAGACACATATGGAAAACCTTTTAATTCACAACATAAACAATTATAGATTTTGTTTTTTCTTCACAGCAGGATTCTAATGTCACAGCTTTTAGTTTAGAAGGCACAAAGGTTTACGTGATATCAACTCATTAATTGTGTAACATGCACAATAAAACACTTATCAACACTCAAATACACGAAAAAAGGTGTATACCATAATTATAAGGTTACTCAGGTTCACAGTCAATGTAGTAGTTGACCTTTTCAATGTATTCACATTTTACTTATGATGTTGGCCGCAATTTATCCATTGGGTTCTAAAATTCTTGGAATGGACTGGTTACATTTAACCTGGTGCCCCTACTGTGTAAGAAAAAAGACAGCATTAAAGTTCATCTACAAATAGATGTGCTGTGACATGGCAACATTGATTTTCTAAGAAAGTGTTTAATATTTTTTCATTAAAAGGAGAAGCTGCATTAGTGGGAATGGTACAAATTGAAGCAGTACATGTGAACTCGTTTAGAAAGGTGCAGAAATATCTTGTTTTTTTTTATTTGAAAATCCTTGGGGAAAATGCAGACAAGTGCACTCATAATAGTTCATAATGGTGTTTGTTTAGTACCTTGGATATGTTCTTAATATGACTGTACAAGTCTAAAAATTGAAAACAATGGGAAAACATAGATGTTTTCTTTTTGTTAATTAAATATATTCTATTGTTTTGCCACATTAAATTTCTTGAAATTTGATTTAAAATATTTAAAGCATATGACCAAGTTATGACGTTAAAATATTAAGCAAGTCAAAACCACTAGGTACCTGTTTATACCTATTTTTTAGCCTCAATGCTAGTAGTCTTAAAGAGGTTGTCCGGCCATATATATTGATGACCTATGGTCAGGATAGGTCATTAATATCTGATCCGTTGGGGTCCAACACCCCGCTGATCAGCTGTTTGATGAGGAATCAGCACTCCTTTAAAGAGGACCTATAAACACTTTTGCAAAACAAAATGGCATACTTGCCATGATTCCTACTGCATCTACAGTATCTGTCCAACCATATAAACAGCCTCAGAGTGATGTAAAAGCACAGGCACAATGTGATCTTGCTAGATGTAACTAATCTCACAAGGCTATAATATGTAAAGTCACGGTTCCAGTCAGTCATCAGAGGTGGAGGAGTAGAAGAGTTGGATAAAGAAGGCAGACGCGTCAGGATGCAGACCAAGGAGAGGTAGCTGATGGTAAGGTTTGGAACCTAGTGTTCAATGAGAATAGTCTCATTGTATTACAACCACACCGCTTGTGCTTCTGTATTGCTCTGAGGCTGCCCTCTATAGTTGGAAAATATTATATTGATACTGTGTACACTGCCATGGACGCAGGGAGTTGGTCTTTGCTCTGTATTCCCAGTAGAGTAACAAAAGGTATTCGGTAGTAAAGATTGTGGGGTGGGGGATTTGGAAAAAAGTGCAACTGATCAGGGAACCAATGGGAGTATCCTGTCTTATCTATACAGCGATAATATCATTACAGGCAGGATTAGAAGAAGATAACTGCAGTAAAGTGCTCTGTACAGACCAAGAAGTGGCACAGATTAATAATGACCAGTGCCAAAACTGTGGGATTTTATCTTTTTTATTTAAATATATGGAATACATGGAAAATTGAAAACATCATCAAAAATGCTTAAAAATATGTCAAACATTAAAAAAAACAGCAGGTCATTTTCTGATGACACATTCCCTTTAAATCTAGCAATTATCTAATCATTGATCCAGGACGCTATCTTGCTCCTGCCAGTAGCTCTGCCTCTTCATATTGGCCACTGTATATATGTCACAGGCTCACCAGGAAATCGGTACATGGAGAGTTTATGTGTATTTCAACAAGGGCAGAATCATTAGAAAGTACAGATTACTTGGAAAAATATTTATAGAGATTCACATTTTTATTTTTTCAAAGCAAATCACTCTCTCTTATTGGGTACTGTTGCCCAGCAATACATAATATTAAAATATCGAAATAATTATACTATACTTTCATTTCCATCAGAAAGTTCATCACTCAAGAACAGCCACAGGATGCAAATCCTCTTTTCTGTTGAAGTTACTTTTTATATTCACTTAGCCTTATCTGATGACTATTGATCTCACAGGAATACTAAAATCAGAACGTGGCTGTCATTTGTCAAATCAAAACTATTTAGAGCTAGTTGTTGTCTAAGACAACCTGAGAATGCTTACATACGACTGAAGTTTCTCTTGAATGAAAAATTGTATTCCTATAGATGATTGAGGAAGTCCACATGAACACAGTGTCAATGATAGATCTATGGCCGATTAGCTCTTCAGTAGGTACTCTTGACTGCAGGAGCATCTGATTTCAGGAAAAATATTCTTAAGTGAAACACACCACTTGTGCTGGATGTCCAATTCCAATGAATGTCCAATTCCAATCATGTTGTCTTTTTTCTGCATAGGTCTTTGCTTTTGCTTCTTCTTAAAAGAAAGGTAAATTAAGCTGTTACTGTTAACATTGTAATATTAGTTAAAATGGTATTCAAATAAATGTCTCAAGCACTTCCATGTCAGTTCTTTTAGAAGCATATCAAGATTACGACTGGATTTGTCAAAGATCAATTTGATAGTGTGGGGGGGGGGTAAAAATAGTAAAGGTGCTACAGTAAAGCATACATCAGTTATGATGGTTTAGTCACAAGCAAATGTTATCTACAAAGTAGCAAATGTGTTTATAGAGGTTGATTAATTCACCAAGCATGTGTTCAACGCTTCTGCTTTATTTTATAGAGCTTTTGAAAACTAACCATATGTTTGCTTGGTTTATGAGAAAGGTCCTTGGTGTCAAGGGAGCCTTTCCAGAAAAGCTCACAACTTGTGATTTCATAGGATGTGCTAATGTTAAATTTAATGACATTCAGCACATTTTACCTGCATGCAAATAAATTGCTTAAAAAAACCAAACAACAGGATCACCCAGTATGAGACAAAACGTTGACTCAGAGCTTGCTTGCTGAAATATCTATAAGTACATTGTGAAGGCTGTGCAGTTTCTTAGCAACCACTGAAGATTCCTATTGAGATTAATGTAAGTACTATTGGTTTTTAAAGACTTGTTATAAATGTTCAAATACCATAATAAAAACAATGTTACTACTTGTGGATAGATCTTTACTGGTAAATTGATAGATTTACAAATTCAATACCACAGTATGAGAACATATAAAGAAAATAATGGAATATGGGAAGCCTATTCTACTTTTGCAATAAAAGAAAGACAAACAATAAACTACACATTTCCTGTTTTAAAGAGCCACTAATCGTAAATTGTATGTTAATATAATTTGACACAGTATTTTTAATACTCATAACCTTGACATTAGTTATTTCAGCTATTTTGCATACATCCTGTAATATGCTGGGTACCAAGATCACTGTATCCTGGGTTAGATGGAAACAGAGTAGTATGTCCACATTTTAAACTGAATCCAAATCACAAAAATATTAAAAAGAAACATGAGTAAACTAAAATGTTATTCCTGTTTGGGACTAATTATTAAAGATATACTGCCCAGCACGTCAAAAACAATACAAATGTCCAAGCCATCAATCATTGAGACACTTTTGGCTTAGGTCATCACCATCACATCTTTCACCTAATAGGATTATTTATACATCCCAAACCCTAAAGTGTATTATATCAGTGTGGCCCTCCTTTTTCTCCTAACTCAAGCAAGTACTGTAATCACGCAATATCCGGATTTCTACCAAAACTGAGCTTAGAGAATGAACCATTTTGTCTTTTAACACTTACCTTCTGATCGAATTTTAAGTGCATTTTTTGCATTTATTAGTTATCTATCTAGTTACTGTACAGTATTTCCCCTGAAGTAGCCTAGCCAACATTCTTCAGTTGTATTAGTATTAGATGCAGAGTTAAAATGGATGCACAGTTTTTAAAAAAAGTTCAAAGAGATATATAGGTCAATTTGCTATGGGCCCCTAGGTAAAAGGGTCCAGCAGTGGAGGATAGGCCCCACCCTCCAGCTCCAGTATGATATCCCTACCTTCAGTGGAGAAAGCTAAAAGACCTGTGATAATGTCATCACCGGTCCCGTACATCTAGTAAAGGAACTGCACAAAGAATAGTGTATTCCTAGGTTAGATAGGAGCATCTGCCAGAACCTGTGATGACATCATCTGCACCATCACAGGTCCTGTATATCTAGTAAGGGAACTTCACAGAGCATGGTGTAATCCCTGGTTAGACAGAAGCATCTGCCAGGACATCATCATCATCAAAGGTCCTGCATATCCACCACTATAACCTCATGTACTTCACATAGTGACCATAATAATTATTTTTATTTTATGGTTTTAACCCCTGATTAACCCTCCGATAGGCTGAATGTGAATCTCAGATGCCACTATCAGTTTTGAACATAGCATCTGAGGGGGTTATAAAATCACTAGTGATGAGTGAGCATGCTCGGCCGAATATGATATTCGGTCGAGCATTGCGGTGCTCGGAACACCGCGTGTGCTCGAGTGCCATGATCGAGTCCCCTCCCCACACGCTAATTAGCCAATTAGCGTGCGGGGAGGTACTGGCATTCACTGTAATGCCGTAGCCATCTTGGCTACTGGCATTACAGTGATTGGCTGGCCGGGAACGCGTCATCGGGTGCTATATAGCACTCGGTGACATGTGACCGGCTCAGACCGACTCAGGGAGAGCTGCTGCAAGGAGGGACAGATAGTGTAGGGAGAGCAATTGGCTAGGCAGGGCTAGTATTTCTGCCCAAAAGACCCAAAAGCCTTTTTAAGGGCTATAGTGATATCTGGCTAAATATTTTTTTGGGAGGGGGTTTAAAAATTGCGCAAGATGGCCTGACCTTAACGCCACCTGCGTAGCTGGTGCATTCTGATACTTTCTGTGTCCTATGTATCTGACATCCGTTGCTATTTTTCTGCCGCTAATCAAGCCGACAGTACCTCATCTGCACCTGCTGTATAACGTTTACACATTCTAAATACTTGACATTCGTTGAAATTTTTCTGATCATACACTTGATAAAAAACTGCACTACTGTACTTGTGACACAGTTGCATATCTACTATTTAATATGCGCGAGGCGAGCAGTAAGGGACGGGAAAGTGGGCGTGCTGATGATGGTGAACGCAGGGGTCATGGCTCTGGGCGTTGTGAAACTGTGCCTGCTGGCAGAGCCCAAGAAACAAATTTCAGCTTATAAGCTGGAAGCTGATAATGCTTCCAGTCGGTTAAGCACCACCCTCTCTTCCACAAAGTCCAGTCTCAGTAGCCAAGAGTCTAGGCAACAAAATCCTCACCCTGATCCTCCTTCTTCCCACCATGCAGAGTCTGGGCAAACAAGTGATCCCACACTCGGATATTCCGAGAAGCTTTTTTCATCGTCGTTTCTTGATTTGGGCCTCTCGCCAAGGCCGCTTGAAGTAGGACATGAGGAGATATTGTGCCCTGATTCCCAAACTCATGATCACAGTCTGAAGAAGATGACAGTGGGGAACAGCAAGTAGCATCTCACGAGGTGCATGATGATGATGAGACACAGTTACTAATAAATCAAGGGCAACTAGTTCTTCAAGAGGTGGATGATGAGGATGAGACGCAGTTAAGTCAGGTTCTTGTTAGGTCACCATGTCAGAAGAAGGACCAGAGTGAGGAAGTGGAAGAGGAGGTGGTGGATGATGAAATCACTGACCCAACCTGAAAAGGTGGCAAGCCAAGCGAGGACAGCAGTACAGAGGGGGAGTGATCCGCAGCACCTCAACAGGCTGGAAGAGGCAATGGGGTGGCAAAAGGGAGAATGCAGGCCATGCCAACCAGGCCTGAAACAGTTCACTGGAGCACTCCCTTGCGGCAATCTTTCTTGCCAAGGGGTAGGTGTTCCGCAGTCTGGCGCTTTTTTGAGGAAAGTGCTAACGATAAAAGAATTGTAATTTGCAACCTGTGCAGTACCAAAATGAGCAGGGGCGTGAACACTAGCAACCTGACCACCACCAGCATGATCCGCCACATGGCAGCAAAGCACCCTAATAGGTGAGCTGAACGCCTGGGTCCACGATCGGTGTCTGCGGGTCACACCACTGCCTCCTCTTCCGCTGTGTTACGTGCAAGACACAGGCCCAGATGCCTTCTGCCCTGCACCTGGACCTTCGCAAGAACCATCAGCAAGCACGTCCACTTCTGTGTCCCAGCACAGAGTTCAAATGTCCTTACCCCAGGCATTAGAACGCAAGCACAAATACCCTGCCACCCATAATTTTTTAGATGGTCAGCTCACTAGCAGGCCCTGCACCATGATGTTTTAGACCAGTGATGGCTAACCTCCGGCACTACAGCTGTGGTAAAACTACGACTCCCAGCATGCTCCATTCATTTCTGTGGAGTTCTGAGTACAGAGAAGCAAGTGTGCATCTTGGGAGTTGTACTTTTACCACAGCTGGAGTGCCAGAGGTTAGCCATCACAGTTTTAGACAGTCAGCTCACCAGCTGGCCTGGAACCATAATGTTTTAGATGGTCAGCTCAGCAGCAGCACGTCACCCATAATTTTTTAGACGGTCAGCTAAGCAGAAAGACCTCACCCATAATTTTTTAGATGGTCATCTAAGCACAGCACTTCAATCATAATTTTTTAGACGCTCAGCTCAGCAGCAGGACCTCACCCATAATTTTTTAGACGGTCAGCTCAGTAGCAGCATCTCACCCATAATTTTTAAGACTGTCAGCTCAGCAGCAGCATGTCACCCATAATATTTTACACGCTCAGCTCAGCAGCATGTCACCCATAATTTTTCAGACGGTCAGCTCAGCAGCAGCACATCACCCCTATTGTTTTGAGTGTCAGCAGCAGGCCATTAATCATAATTTTCAAGGGTGTGTCTGAGGCCCTCCTTTATGTGTAATAAAGGGTGTATTGGAGTGCCTGTTCCTTGTAATTTTTGGCAGCCCCTTCCCTTTGTGCATAGGCTTTATGAGTGTAGGAGTCCCACGCCATGAACAATTGTACCACAATGTGAATGAGGCCCTCCTTTATGTGATATACCGGTTGTATTTGAGTGCCTCTTCCTTGTAATTTTTGGCAGCACTTGCGCTTGACTTACAAGTAAATATATTTTTCCTAACAATATTTCCTCTAAAATCAATGATATCTTCTGTTTTTGGGGGTATTATTGTCATTCCGTAAAAGTGGCGTAATACTCGTACATCATTGTTAATAGCAGCGACTTCGGTGTCCAAGATGCATCCAGACATCCTCCCCATGCTATTCCCAAATCCATTTCAGTGGTGTTTACACCATTTTCTCACCTTTCCCTATGAACCAGACACCCTGTCCTCTGCAGAGCAGGGGGTGCCTGGTTTAGTGCTCGGGTTCTCCCATCGACTTCCATTATACCCAGGTGCTCGGCCGAGCACTCAAGCACCACCTAGTATTCAGCCAGAGCACCCGAGCACCCGAGCATTGTGGTGCTCGATCAACACTAAATATGACTTTTCTCTAAGAAAGCTTCCCTCTATGTATTGCCGTGTTTGAGAAGACCCTACTGAAGCGATAGCACATATTACTTCATGTTGCTATTCTGATTAAAGGGAATCTGTCAATTCAATTCTGGACTATTATCTACAGTACCACATGCAAAGTACTGCAAATAAGGAGTCCATATCACTATCATTCTTTTTGTACTACCCACAGTTCTCCTGTTGTCAGCAGTCAAAGCTGCTCTGAAATACACTGTGCGGACTGCTGGGCGCATGCACCACAGTACTGACAATGTATTTCAAAGCTGAGTGCTGAAAGCAAGGGAATGGAGGACAATAGAAAAATTAAAAAATAGTGATCTGGACTCCTTATCTGCAATAATACACAGGTATTACTACAGCTAATGGTCCAAAATCGGAGTGACAGATTCCATTTAAAGGGAACCTATCACCTCAGAAACAATGTGCATCCTAAGGGCAGCAGATTATAGAGCAGGAGAAGCTGAAGAGAAATTGATATACTGATTTGAGAGAAAAGATTCAGTATAGCATATTTTAGTCATTTAATTTGCTGCTTATGCTACGCTATCAAAAATTTATACTGCATATATATCTGCTCAGCTCCTCCTGAGCTATATCATGCTGCTGGCGATGAGACATCATGTTGCATGTGAAAGGTTCCCTTGAAACCAGGTAAAGATGTAACCACAATATCATCTACCTGTCTCCTACTGCCACCAATGTTGCTGCATAAGGATGTGTAGATTAATGAGCCTACTTGCAGTACTTGTACACAAGACCTTTTCTGTCCTCACTCCATCGCACTGAAGAAAATACATTTTAGTTCTGCATTACTAAGGAGTAGATGAGTCTCTTGAGATACAAGTGGCATAAAGGCTAGTACTAATGTAGACTTAAAGAGGTTGTCCAGGACATCACTAGCTGATTAGCAGGAGTCTGATATCCAGCACCCCTACTAATCAGCTGTTCAGTACAGGATTCAATCTAAACTGCTCATTGTTACCCACAACGCTATCCACAGTGCTGCACCCCTACATCTCAGTTCTGTCTACCACACTTATCTTGCTCTCTGTTCAACCAATAACTTCCACATCCACCTTATTCTGAACCTCTCACTCCCATCTTCAAGACTATTCCTGAGCTACACCAGTTCTCTGGAATTCCCTTCCCCAAGCGATTAATTCACAGCATTTACAGTTTTAGGCGCCCCCTCCATAAAAACACATAATTTTAAGGTGGCCTATCATATCCCCTAATCTAACTCTTCCCCAGATAACACCATTGTTATGAACCTGATTCCTTATCACTTTCCATCACACCCCATGCACTCAGAAGCACAAATATTCAATTCGGTTGGTTCGCCGAATTTTCCGAAAAGATTCGGGTTGATCCGAATTTGTGGCGAATAGCTTTAAAAACGGCTACTTCCGGGCTGCAGAGAGCCTGTATAGTGGTGTAGAACACTGTGCCTTGCAGTAACACGCATAGTGAGTCTGCTGTGGTAGTGAAACAATACTGTGAGCCAGTATGACACGCAGATAACAGGCGTCGCTCTTGGAATCGCTGCAGACTTTACGTATTTGGGCAGTTATGGGGCCAAAACTCACCAAATAACTCAAGTCTGAACTCAGCCCTTATAGGTCAATGTTAGCGCCAGCTATAAACAACCGTGCAGAGGCCCAAGATCCTACTAGAGCGCCAAAGAGCGCACTTCTTTTACACCAATTCACTGATTCCACACAGATTTCTTACAGAACATGTTCTATTACACGCTTAAACTAGCAGAGCCCCCCCCAGACAATGTGAAGATGGCAGTGACAGCAGCATCAGGAGACCACAGAATGGCACGACAACAGTGTATAGGAGGCAGTGGCAGCAGCTGTAGAATCAAGAGACCACAGAGTGGTACGACGATAGCGTAGAGGAGGCAGTGACAGCAGCTGTAGCATCAGGAGACCACAGAGTGGCACAACAATTGTGTGGAAGTGGCAGCAGCAGTAGTAGCATCAAGAGACCACAAAGTGGCACAACGACAGATTGGCCCGACAAGAATGAAAACGTCAGTCAGTAGAATTTCGCAGTCACAGACAGGCCCAACGCAAAGACTGCAAATGACAGTAGTGAAGAATTATGAAGTCACACAGTGGCACAATGACAGAGTGGCCCAACAAGAATGAAAACGTCAGTCAGTAGAATTTCGCAGTCACAGACAGGCCCAATGCGAAGACTGCAAATGACAGTCGTGCACAATTATGAAGTCACAGAGTGGCACGACGACAGTGTAGAGGAGGCAGTGGCAGCAGCTGTAGCATCAGGAGACCACAGAGTGGCCCAACGACAGTATATAGAGTATATAGGAGGCAGTGGCAGTAGCTGTAGCATTATGAGGCCACACACTGGCACAACAACAGAGTGGGCAAGTGGCAGCAACCATAGTAGCAGAATTATGAGAGCAGGCCGGAGTGGCACGATAAGGTTATGAGGCCAGAGTGGCACGACGACAGAGATGGGAAGGGAAAATTTCTTATCACCACTAATGTCTGTGCCCGAGGAATTGATGTAAACCAAGTGTCAACCTTCGTCAAATTTGACCTGCACAGTGTGCATGTGGCAGCAGTACTATTAGAATTTTGAGGCCACAGAGTGGCACAGTGACAGACTGTGGAAGCGGCTGCAGCAGCAGTAGAATTTTGAGGCAACAGAGTGGCACAATGACAGAGTGTGGAAATGGCAGCAGGAGTAGAATTTTGAGGCCAGGGTGGTACGACGACAGAGATAGGAAGGTAAAAGTTCTCATGAACACTAAAGTCTGTGTCTGAGGAATTTACGTAGAACAAGTGTCAACCGTTGTCAACTTGACCTGCCTGAGACTCTGGAAGGTATGACAGAGTGGCATGACGACAGTGTAGAAGAGGCAGTGGCAGTAGCTGTAGCATTATGAGCAAATATCACATGTCAGTAAGTACAATTTCTATGTAACCAAAATCTCAAATGTAAGTTTCATTTCCGAGTCAGAGGCCCACCGAGCAAATATCAAATGTCTGTAAGTACAATTTCTGAGTCACAGGCCCAGTGAGCAAATATCACAGTCTGTAAGTTTAATTTCTGAGTCACAGTCCCAGTGAGCAAATATCACATGTCAGTAAGTACAATTTCCGTGTCACCAAAATCTCAAATATCTGTAAGTTTAATTTCCGAATCACAGGCCTACCGAGCAAATATCAGATGTCTGTAAGTACAATTTCTGAGTCACACGCCCACTGAGCAAATATCAGATGTCTGTAAGTAAAATTTCTGAGTAACAGGCCCCTCTGAGAAAATATCAAATGTCAGTACGTACAATTTCCGAGTCACAGGCCCAGTGAGCAAATATCACTTCAGTAAGTACAATTTCCGTGTCACCAAAATCTCAAATGTCTGTAAGTAGAATTTCCGAGTCACAGGCCCACCGAGCAAATATCACATGTCAGTAAGTACATTTTCGAGGCAACAGATTAGTACGACAACATTATGGAGGCAGTAGTAGTAGTAGTAGCAGCAATAGTAGCATGGGCAGACTACAGAATGCTACGATGATATTATGGAGGCAGTAGCAGCATCAACAGACTATAGAGTGGCACGATGACAGTGTGGGGAGGTGGGTGGCAAGAACACTACCCGCTGATGATGGTGGGTGTAAGAAGGAGCATCAGATGTGTGGCATCAGGCGGGTGGCAGCATCAGAGTATTTGGTGAGGCAGGTAGAAGAAACAGTCAAAAAACAGCATGCATGATCTAATCTGACGCATCAGGCGTTGGTGGTTGGAAATCCTGGCTGATCCACGCCTGATTCATCTTGACAAAGGTGAGTCTCTCCACATTTTGGGTGGACAGGCGAGTTCTCCTTGGTGTAACTATGGCCCCCGCTGCACTAAACACCCGCACTGATGCCACACTACTGGCTGGGCAGGACAGCTTTTCCAGAGCAAACTCGGCCAATTGCGGCCACAAATCTAGTTTGGCTGCCCAGTAGTCCCACGGACCTTCAATGATGGGTGGAAGGAGGCTGTCCAAGTATGCCACCACCTGCTGTTTCAGGTCCTCCTCCAGGTCTAGCTGATGCTGCTGGTGAGTAGTTTCTTCACTATGCGGGTGAAGAAAGCTGCTCATCAGCGACTCTAGACTCAGGCTGATGCTGATGGAGCTGGTACTGCTACTGCCACCCCTACATCCCTCAGGAGCCATGGCAGTGGAACGTGGAACATGAGCATAGAGGGCCCCCCCAGTCAGACCTGCGAGAAGAAGGACGATGGCGCAGATAGGCAGCGGCCAACTGACTACATAGGGTGTCTCTATAGTAGTTCAGTTTGTCCTCCCTCTCGGCGGGTGTAAAAAAGGCCCCCATTTTGGACCGGTAGCGAGGGTCTAATAGGGTGGAGAGCCAGTAGTCGTCCCATTCCCTGCTGAATGGTGACAATTCGGCTTTCACTACATAAGCAAGTGAGCATGCATCGGGCCATTTGCACAAGTGACTCAGAGGGACTCCCTGCCTCCATCTCCACGGCATACTGCCACGATGTGTCTGGGTCCTCTGCCTCCTCTTCCTCATTGCCCCGTAGCTCCACTGGCTGCTCCTGCTCCTCCTGCTCCTCCTCTCCTGTCACCTGGACAGAGAAACTAACCCATTTCTCTAGACATTCTTTAGTGCTCCAATGTCCTCCTCCTCCTCCAGTTCATCCCCCGCAGGGCTCATGTGGCTGTGAGATGTAGTTGCCACATCTCCTGTCCCCTTACCAGCCAGATTTAACAGCATCTTTTTCAGGATATGAATGAGTGGAATGACGTTGTTCATCCCGTAGTCCTGGCGACTAACAAATAAAGTGGCCTCCTCAAAGGGCACGAGCAACCGGCAGGTGTCATGAATGAGCATCCACTGGCTGACATCAAAGTTACACAGGGGAGTACCTCTGTCGGCTTGGATCATTAAGAAATCGTTTATGGCCTTTCTCTGTTCGTACAGTCGGTCCAACATATGGAGGGTGGAATTCCAAAAGGTGGAAACGTCACATATCAACCTATGTTGGGGGATGCGGTTCTGTCGCTGCAGCTCAAGGAGTGTGAGCTTGTCCCTGAAGTGGAGGCTGAGGACACGGTGGAGGGTGAGGAGGCAGACATTGTCGCAGGAGCGATGGCATGAGAACGTGGAGGCGAAAGCGGCATGGCCTGGCCAAGTTGCTGGTGTGGCTGTGCAGGAACCACATTTACCCAGTGGGCTGTATAGGACATATACTGTCCCTGACGGTAATTAGAGCTCCACACGTCTGCGCTGCTGTGAACTTTGGCAGACACCGACAAGCTCAAGGACTGGCCCACCTTCTGTTCTACATATTTGCTCAGGGCTGGTACTGCCTCTTTGGCAAAGAAATGATGGCTTGGAACTCTCCACCTCGGCTTGGCACAAGCCATCAGTTCTCTGAAAGGTTCAGAGTCCACCACTTGGAAAGGGAGGGACTGCAGCACCAGCAACTTTGCCAGGAGCACGTTCAGCTTCTGCGCCGTTGGATGTGTACACGCATACTGCTGTCTCTTGGCAATGGCTTCGCTGATTGATTGCTGATGGAATGACTGACGAGGAGTAGGAGGAGGAGCAGGAGCATCAGATGATGGGAAGGACGGACAGCTCTCTTCGGCTGAGGTAGTGGAGCCTTGATTGCCTGAAATCTGTTGGGCGCTACTGGTTGATGCTGCGGATAATGCTGCAGCTGCAGGCTGGATTACCGCACTGGAGAACTTTGGCGCTATACGCCTCGTAAAACTCTTTTTCTTGAGAATAATACACTCTACACAGGCTGTAATTGTCTCACTTCAACATGGAGCAAATAATATGTTTTTTGAGCAACAGCAATAAATGCTAGTAGCTTTTAAAATATAGAACTTTGGAGCTATACACCTAGTAAAACTGTTTTTCTTGAGAATAATACATGCTACAACGGGCTGTAATTGTCTCACTTCAACATGGAGCGAATAATATGTTTTTTGGGCAACAGCAATAAATGCTAGACGCTTTTAAAATATAGAACTTTGGTGCTATACACCTAGTAAAACTCTTTTTCTTGAGAATAATACACGCTACAATGGGCTGTAATTGTCTCACTTCAACACGGAGCGAATAATATGTTTTTTGGGCATCAGCAATAAATGCCAGTAGCTTTTAAAATATAGAACTTTGGCGCTATACGCCTAGTAAAACACTTTTTCTTGAGAATAATACACGCTACAACGGGCTGTAATTGTCTTACTTCAACACGGAGTGAATAATACGTTTTTTGGGCAACAGCAATAAATGCTAGTAGCTTTTAATATATAGAACTTTGGCGCTATACGCCTAGTAAAACTCTTTTCTTGAGAATAATACACGCTACAACGGGCTGTAATTGTCTCACTTCAAGACAGAGCAAATAATATGTTTTTTTAAAACATTAATAGCTGGTAGAACACTTTACTAGATACAACTTTGGCGCTGTACACCTAGTAAAACTCTTTTTCTTGAGAATAATACACTCTACAATGGGCTGTAATTGTCTCACTTCAACACGGAGCAAATAATACGTTTTTTGGGCAACAGCAATAAATGCCAGTAGCTTTTAAAATACAGAACTTTGGCACTGTACGCCTACTAAAACTCTTTTTCTTGAGAATAATACATGCTACAAAGGGCTGCCATTGTCCCACTTCAACACAGCTAATAAGCCCCAACACTAAAACCACAAAAAAGGGCTGTACTAAATGTAACTACAGCGCACAAGGGTTAACAAAACCCCAAAAAACAGAATTAAAGAGGCAAACCTGGCATGTGCAGCTGTAGCATGGCTATTTTTAATCCCAGTCACTGAAACCAAGGTGTGAAGACCCGGGGTCAGTGGTTGCTCGTAGCCGCTAGGTAGGGTACCTTTAGAAAGGCTGCACTTGACCCAGGGCTTATACCACTGACTTACTGGGCTCCTTGTATTGTGGGCGGGACACAATACAGACGACACAGGCTATGGGTACAACGCTCCGGAGAGCCTTTACTGTAACCAGTAAACCTTCAGCATATATACACGAATGCAACAGTACATAAGTTAATGCATAAAACAGGGGTGGCCCTTCTGCAAGCCCACCGGGGTGTGTAAGGTGGAACCTCCGCAGCTTTGGTAGACCGTCTTGCAGGTCCACCATGTACAGACAAGATATGTGGCCAGGTGAACCGATTGTTCCCAACCCAGACTCTCCAACCGAATCAGAAGACTCGAGGTTGGGCAATAGAGCGATCACCAGTCCCGTGGCTGAAACCGAAGTCTCTAGGCCGTAGTCCCAAGTGGAGCCGCTGAATGATGGCTTAGGGTCCCCTTTTATGTATCCCCCACCATAGACTTGTATTGGAGCTCACAGGATTTGTGGTTGTTCAAGTCCCTTGTGTCGATAGGCATGCTGGTGAACTCATACAAGCTAAACGGGGTGATGAAGGCTGATTATTCCTGGGCTTCCTTGGAGAGGGGGATTTGCCAGTATCCCTTGCTTAAATCAAGGGTTGATATGAACCTGGCTCCTCCTAACCTGTCTAGCAGTTCATCCACTCGGGGCATGGAATAAGCGTCGGTGACTGTGACCTCGTTGAGGCACCTAAAGTCCATGCATAACCAGGTACTCCGGTCTTTCTTGGGTACTAGCACTACACCGGCGGCCCAGGGGCTATGGGAGGGAGTTATGACCCCCATAGTCAACATGTCATCGACCTCCGCCTTCATCATGGTTGATACAGCAGCGGGGAGGCAGCCCCTGTATCAACCTGATGCTGGACCAGAGGAGTCTGACCCGGTTGACTGGTAAACAGGGGTCCATAAGTCCCTAATATGCCTGTGAGTTGACGACTCTGCATGGGGCTAAGTTGCGTTCCCAACCGGACATCAGTAACCCCCAATTTATGCTTGATGTCAGCTAGCAGGTCAAGGATTTGGTGTGCATCAGGCTCATCTGATGGGGGACAGCACATGGCTAAATTAGCGACCGCTTGGTCAAGATACGCTTTGAGCCCACATGGCTTGCAATTTATTTTTTATGACGGGGATTAAGACTAACACCTTCTGGCCACACTGAAGTTCCCAGGGTCTGCTTTTCCTATTATAATAATGCCTCTGCCTCCCTTGGGCTACCTCTAGATTCCCATGAGTTAAGCCCATTAACATTCCCATCCTTTCCCTGAACTTCTGGACATACTCTAAAATCGGGACTTCGTCCACTGGGAAGGAACCTTCCCAGTTCTCTCGGACTAACTCTAAGGGCCCTTGGACCTTGCGGCCATACAATAATTCAAAAGGGGAGAATCAAGTTGAATCCTGTGGCACCTCTCGGTACGTGAAGAGGAGTTGCTGCAGGTGCTTCTCCCAGTCCCCCCTTTCGGCTTCGACATATCGGCTAAGGAGTTGTTTGAGAGTTCCATTGAACCGCTCACACAACCTGTTAGTCTGTGGGTAATAGGGGTTGGCCCGCATGGGGCGTACCCCATTCTGTTCCCAGAGCGTCTGGATCAGCTTGCTCTGCATTGATAAATGACAGAGCAATGGCCTCTGGGTAACGGGTGGCGAAATCGACCAGGGTAAGAATGTACCATTTCCCAGTACGGCTGGGGATGGCTAAAGGGCCTATGATATCCACTGCTACCGTCTGAAAGGGTTCACCTATCATTTGCATGGATTGAAGAGGGGCATGACCTGGGGCCCCCCATTCGTTGGCATACCGGGCAGGAGGCGCGGTATTGGGTCACTTCCTGCGTGATCTTGGGCCAGAAGAAGCTATGCAGCAGACAGGCTCGGGTATTTTTAGCAGGAATCTCGTGGGCCAGGCGAAGGAGTTGGGGTCGGTACTGTTGGGGGACTACTAATGGGTGGACGCGGGACCAGGGCTTTTCGGGGTAGGAAGTAGGCTTTTCACGGTATAGCAACCCATTCTCCTATCTAAACACCTCCCCCTGTCTACCTCCCCCAGTTTGGGCAGCAGCACTACGGATGGTTTCTAGTGTGGGGTCAGTCAGTTGGGCATTCTTAAATTCTACTCTAACTACCTCCCCCCAGTCAAGGGATACAGTTGTGTCAGGGTTACTCACCACCTCCGTTTCGGGGTTGGAGGGGAGGACCTCGGAGGACGGAGACATCACTGAGGCGGGTTGGGACAGGGGGTGTCCAGCAGCAGCTTGGCTTGGCTCCGAGTGACAGCAGTCACAAATTGGCTGGACAAGCCTTGACCTAGATTGTTGCCCAGAATGACTTGGGTGGGCAACCCCTCCAGCAAGCCAATGTCCACTTCTCCGTGGTCAGCTCCCCAGTCTAGAATAACACGGGCTAAGGGAATGCTGGATTGTTGCCCTCCGGCAAGGGAGATAGTCACCATGTGGCCTCGTAGGTGGTGTTCAATAGGTCCAGGCTGACCAAGGTGATGGATGACCCGGAGTCGCAGAGTCCTTGGACATGATGAGTCCCAACTTTCACCGGTTGCATGTGGGGTTGCAGATTGTCTGGAGTATGCTGCCCGCCTTGGTGCAGCGGGTTGACCGGGTATACTGCCTCCTCCGCCTCTGGCGCATCAGGGGGGTAGGAACCCTCTCCGCTGGGGAAGCGGGCTCTGAGCATCGGGCCCCGGCTTTGGGTACACTCTCTGGCGAATTGTCCTGGTTGCTCACATGTGTAGCAGTGGCGGGGGTTCAGCAATTCCTGTGACCAGCTCTGGAATCTCGGTGTAGGAGAAGCTGGTGCTGTGAACCATGGAGGGGCTGGACGGGGAGGTGGCGGGAGCTCGGGTCCCCAGTTTGGGGCGTCTCCTGAGGGTTAATTCTGAGGGTGCTGCTGGTCTCCAGTGTGGGCTTTTGGCCATGAACTCGTCCGCCAACCGTGCAGCTTGATTGGGAGCGTTGGGTCTCTGGTCTGCTACCCACTCCCGGATTTCTGGAGCCATTTTGTCCATCAGTTGCTCTAGGACGATTAAGTCCCATAGAGCGGCAGAAGAGTAGGCAGCTCTTCCATCCAGCCAGCGGTTGCAGTTCCAGCATAGTTGGCTGTCGAACTCGGCGTATGTGGCCCTTTGGCGAGAGTCCTGAATTTTGTGCGATGGCTCTCAGGGGTAATGGTAAAACGGGCCAGCAAAGTTTCCTTTATGGCCTCGTAGTTCTGGCAGTCCTGTGACCCTAGGGAGCGGGCAGCGTCTTGAGCCCTACCTGTTAAGCTAGACCAGATGTATTTGGCCCATTCGGCCTCTGGTACTTGATGGACCACCATCAAGTTCTCGAAGCATTGGAGATGTTCGTTAATCTCGGTAGTGGCTTCATCGAAGATTGGTACATCACGGTAGCATAGATGATTGCCCTGGCCGGAAATTACCAACAGTGCCGGGGCGGTGTCGACAGGCATGTGGACTGGGACTCCTAGCACGGCCTCTATCACACAGGCTCTCTCCTGGCTGGTGGCCTGGGCCCCCAGTGCGGCCAACAACTCTTGAATCTGTGTGGCTTGTGTCGGGGTGATCGATGCTTGGCTGCTGTCAGACCCCTGAACTACTGCAGGCCCTTGTGGGTCGACCTCGGGTAGGTCCTCGTTATCCTCCCCACATGCTGCTCATCCCAGGCGGCGAGCTTCTGGATCAGCTCTGGATTCTGGATTAGCTCTGCCCGGGTGTCTGTGGCCCGGTAATCAATCTCCCTTAACTGGAACAGCTCCTGGAGCACCCGCTTTTTGTTGCAGCTGTGGTAGCATGGCCAAGTAGTCTAAGGCGCTGGATTAAGGCTCCAGTCTCTTCGGGGGCATGGGTTCGAATCCCACTGCTGCCACCAGTTGTGAAGACCCGGACCCAAGGTATGTGTCCAGGTGAACCGATTGTTCCCAACCCGGACTCTCCAACCGAATCCGAAGACTCGAGGTTGGGCAATAGAGCGATCACCAGTCCCGTGGCTGAAACCGTAGTCCCAAGCAAAGCCGCAGAATGATGGCTCAGGGCCCCCCTTTTATGTATCCCCTCGTCATAGACTTGCATTGGAGCTCACAGGATTGGTGGTCGTTCAAATCCCTTGTGTCGATAGGTCGCTGATGATAACCAGGCCTCAGGTCAGCAGTCAATTGGTGGTTGAAATTTACGCACCTTGGCTGGATAAGTGGCGTAGCTATTTTTAACCATGATGGGATTACCACACAAAGGGCCCAATTATCCTGTGAGAGTTGTGAAAGAATCCTTTCCTACCAGTCTAGACTTTAAAGGGATTACTTGGGGGACAACTTGGTTGAGGGAAATGAAACAGTTAGGTACAGGGACTTCAGGGTTTGCTCTGTAACTTCAACCCCTTGGGTGACAGTCAAGATGCAGCAACTTGGGTGCCCTTTGGGTTGGCACAAGACAGGCGGAAGTTTAGAATTGGAGGGTGCGGCGCTGGGTGATGGTGGTGCCATCACACAAGGTGTAATACGATTTTACCTATTAACCTGTGGTTGCACTTCTTTCCAGATCTCACACTGTCTCAAAACACCCCAATAGCAGCATGTTCTGCTTCAATACTTCAATTCCTATGCTTTCCCTACACTTCTATTCAGCAATTTGTACTTTTCAGGAGGTTTTGTAACACTTGACGTAGCGCCCGCAAACATCTCTCCCTACATTAAGTTCACTGTACTGTCTCAAACACCCCAATAGAAGCCTGTTCTGCTTCAATACTTCAATTCCTATGCTTTCCCTACACTTCTATTCAGCAATTTGTACTTTTGAGGAGGTTTTCTATCAGGTTCCCTAGCGCCTGCAAACGTCTATCCCTGCACAGAGTTAACTGGAAAATGGCTGAATCCAAGACGGCTGAGGCTATTTATTGGGCTATGACATCACAAGGCTGGCAGGCTGCTGATTGGCTGCATGCATGGCATTGTGGGTGATCCCTCCCTCCCTCATGTTTGCTTCTCCATGTCCAAACACGTGCAGACGCCATATTAGTAAAAAAAAAAAAAAAAAACAGATTCGTCACCACGAATCGTCAGGAAATTCTAAATCGGTACAAATCGAATAATTCCTGAAATTCGGATCAAATTCCACTTCGTCCGATTCGATTCGCTCATCTCTAATTATTATCATAGCCAGTTTTAGATCATTTATGGAAGCTTTCAATTCCATTTATATAATTTGCTAACAGGTTATATCTGTAGTTAAGGTGGATATGTCACGCATTATTTATGCATTTTAGGATTAATATGTCACTGTCGGTTTTTGAAAGGCTTCCAGATATTGCTGCTCATAATATTACTATATAGGAATTGGATCTCTTTTGTTATACTGTGGCTTGTGATTACTTGTGATTAATGGAGTGATATATGGTGCTTTTATTGTATTCCCTACTGAATTATGTCATGATAATTATCTATTTCTTTTAATCATGTTTAATAAAGAACGTAATTTTTAAGAAAGCATGTAGTACTCATAATTTTTGGGTTTATGATGATAATTAAGTATTCCTGTTATGACTAGTGGTCGTTCAGTGGAACATATAAATTGGTGACTTGCTCATGCAGCTTTATATCTACTCCCGTGTTGCATTAAGATGACTGGACCATTTTACAAAACAAGCACATTTTACCTTACCTTAATTTAACCCCTTAACGCCCAGCTCCGTACTAGTACGGCGCTGGCTGCGTGTTTAAAGATGGCGCCCGCTCCTGAATAGAGCGGGCGTCATGGCCGCGGGTGAACTGCTGATTTATACAGCAGACACCCGCGGCTCATGTCCGCGACTGGCAGTAATGCCGATCGAGGACATTTAACCCTTCGGATTCTGCGGTCAATCCTGACCACGGCATCCGAGGGCTTAAAATACCGGAAGAGCGCGCTTCCGGTGTTGCTCCGGCTCCCCCGTGTGGTGATCAGTGGAAGTTTAAAAAAAAAAAATCACACCCCTTTTCCGAAAATAAAAATAAAAGTATAAAAAAATTTATACAACAATCTAATTCAAATGGAAGTGATACCAACCAGTTGATCCGTGACCCCGACGTACGTTTCGCACTATGGCTTCCTCAGGGAGTATATGATATATATATACTCCCTGAGGAAGCCATAGTGCGAAACGTACGTCGGGGTCACAGATCAAGTGGTCGGTATCACTTCTGTTTGAATTAGATTGTTGTTTATCCATCTGGCCTGTGGCGCAAGGTTTGCTTGCACCCTGACCAGAGTGGATCACACCACGCTTGTTGGATTTTTTTGCACTAAGCACTTTACTCTGTATGTCTTCGGAGGGTGGTTGTGCAACATGCTACTTACCTGTGACTTTTTGATACCAGTTCATTCGTTCATTTATGCTGTCTCTGCCACTATATTAATGTATTATGAATATGGTTTTTATACCATTTTTTACTCTGCTGTGATCAATAAACTGTTTTCATTTTAGCGCATTTTGTGTGTTGACATTTTGAATTCATTGTAGGGGCTAATGAAAGAAACTGGTCAGTTTTAATGAACATCGATTGCCGCTAATAAAAAAAAAACCCATAAAACTGTAGCGAAATTGCGTTTTTTTTTTTCAATTTCACCTGACTTGGAATTTTTTTTCCCGCTTCCCACTACACCATATGCAATATTAAATTGTGGTGTTGGAAAGTACAACTTGTCCAGCAAAAAACAAGCCCTCATACTATATGTAAACAGAAAAATAAAAAAGTTATGGCTGTATGAACGCAGGGAGCGCAAAACGAAAACGGAAAAAAAAACCTCCGGGGCTGAAAGGGTTAAAAGAAAAAAAAGAAAGAAAAAAATTGCAAATGAATCCATTCTAATTATAAAAATATAAGATTTAATGTCACATAGCATATCAATCTTATATCACAGGTTCACTTTGCATTTTTTCTAATAAAAACCTAATTATTATTTTATCTGTGTACAGAGTGCAGCACTTGAAGGAAATCTTGTTGTGAGGACCTAAGTTACACAGCAGCCTGTTGTGACAATTACTACCATTGAGATCACAGATAGCACACATATTTATTATGTACCAGCACTTGTAATATACAGTGGCATTTAGTTTGGCATGCGGTAAAATCACCTTGAGGACTCACAGAATATACAGTATTATAAGACAGTTTAGTTGATGTAAAAATATGCACAGTGCAGTCTTACATATTGTTCTACCAAAAGCCAAGTTACATGCTACTTTTTACCCAGATTGATCCCTTATAGAACCAAAACTTTTTAACTTTTCCATTCAAACAGCATTATGAGGGCTTATTTTTGTGGTACAGATTATATATTTTAATGGCACCATTTAATTCACTGTGTATTGTATTGAAAAACAGGAAAAAAAAATTATTGGCAGAAATAGAAGAAAAACACATTACCATCATGGTTTTCTGTTTTCATGGCATTCATTAGAATTGACAAGATGAGCTTATTCTGCGAGTCACTATGCTTTCAACAATAGTTTTTGTTATGCTTTACTACTTTTAAGAAATGAAAACATTTGAAAAAATGAAAAATGTGCTTGCATCACCAAATTCAGAGACCCATAATTGTGAAAGATACGTTTCCCCTAGAATCCTGTCATATGTGTTTTAGGCTCCAGGGAATGTATAAATGGTAATGAAAAATCAAGAACTGGATGGTTAAGAAAACCAGAGAAAAGGAGACTGGAGCTGGATTGGGGTAGAGTAGGGTGGGTTCCCAATCCTGTTATACTTTAAAAAAACATACAGTGTAATGATATATATATATATATATATATATATATATATATATATATATAAAGACGTATCTGTAGATGCCAGCACATTATGCTTGGGAAGAATAATTTTGAGTTTTTTGAGTTTTTTTAGTCAGAAAAAAATCTATATACTGACTACAGTTAAGCCTATGGATTAACTGGAAAGGGTTCTGCCTCCTATACAGCAGGTCCTGGATTCATGACCCAGCAGAGACACTCTAAAAATAAAGAGTAAGGAAAGTTAAATATACAAGGGTGTGCTCAAGTACTATCAAAAGCTAAATGCCCCCCCCCCCCCCTTCATGTCTCTGGGACTTGATAGCAAAGAGCAGGGACTCCTTAGAACACAACTGGGAACAGCCTTTGAAAGAGAGGAGTGGTTGAAGAGTGACCTAAGAGAGAAGAGCAGGAACTCCTTACAGCACCAGAAAGGGGACAGGCTGTTCAACACCAACCTCGAAGTCTGCCTCTATTGATGGTATGTCCCTGCAGTTGAGGAGTTTTACATAATCTGTATGTCCCAATAGTTACTTTTAGCTAAAATAACAGAAACTATAATCCCTTCCTTTTAGAATTATTACATACAGAAATTATAAGGAAAACTAGTTGTTTTCGCCTAGCAATTGATTTTACAAGACATGAACTACAGTATAAATAGCCTTATATATCACTTCCCAAGAATAAACATATTGAAGACATACACTTTTACTTTCAAATAATCTTATCAAATATATTGGAATTGGGGATAAGAGTATCAAAGTAACATTGATTCTTTCTCAATAAAGTTTACAATCCAGATGAAAGATAAGACTAATTCAATTTATAGAACACAAAAATCTTCCCTTTTGATTCTTTCCTTTGATATGTATATTGCATATCCAAGCAGGGGTTATATTTGTTAACCAGCTTCTGGAATTGTTGTAAAAAGACACATTGGCATGCTGGCTGCTTCACGAAGGACACTGAACACCCAGAAAAGCAAATGAATTCAATCCCATCAAATGTAATGGGGTGGTAAATCTTACAATACCATCTGCTACAGCATTGATACACTATTGGAATTCCTTATGTTATTTACATAATGGATACAAATGTGTCGCTTGATTTATGTTCAGAATGAATCATTGTATTTATACATACTTACACATTGTTAGCATGCGAGGTGATCCGTAAAGTTTCTATTTAGAAGAACATGTTTTCAACAGTTCATAATATGTATGATTAAAGTATGAATGCAGCTTTCAATATAACATTTCTATATGCCTTTTCGCATAGTAGCCAACCTGTGGATCTAGGGCTGTCAAAGCATGCTGGGTAGTTCAGTTCTCCAAGCCTCTGGGCTCTAGATTACTAGTAGTAAAACTATAGTAAAACAAACTACTGAATGTGTATTACCAATGGACATGTTCTGATTAAAAAAAAAGTTATTTTTTTTATACTTCAACTCTTATTAGAAACCTGATTTTTGATCATTCTAATTTTTTCTCTCTTATGATATGTTCTTTCATAAATATTCAATAAAATTCGATTTTAGACTGCTGTTACACAATTTTGCTTAGGTACGAAATGCAAATGAGTCCAAGGGGTTCTATCTCTGACCAGATATATGAGAAAGGAGGAGATTTATCAAAACTGGTGTAAAGGAAAACTGGCTTAGTCATACCACCCAACTTTTTGGATCATCAGAGAGGGACACTTGCAGCCCATTTTCTGAAACATCCAAACACTGGTCAGTAGAGATGTGTGAAGTTTTGAAAAAGTTGATTCGGCAACTTTGCTGAAGTTCGCCAAGAAATTTGATTTGTTCCAAATTAATTTGTCACAAATTGCTATAATTCAAGTATACCAGGCCACTCGGGCTTTGGGTATAGCCACACCGAGCAGCTGTGCTGTAGGCAGGTTTCGGCCTTGCTGCAGTCAGTTGTTAATGGCTGTGCGGCACCTTTAATGCACCTTTAAACAGGGGCTGTTGCTGGTATGGGGTTTGGCTGGTTAGGTTGGGGGACAATATGCATATTATTGATGTTCTGGCCTGCAATCTCCTGCAGGGTATTTGACAGTAAACACTGAATATTAATCACCTCTGGCCTACCCAATTCTCCAATCCCAAAACTCTCCTACCCTACAGGTGGGATCCCTTCTTCTGCCATCTGCTTGTCCTCCTTTTCCGCATCATCTAATATCAATGAGAATATGTCATAAGGAACATCCAGCTCCTCCTCTCTCTGCATCTTGCTAACTTTTGTAGGAAGTAAAGCCAGCAAAATATAAGTATGGTCATCAATAAGATCTGGTCCCCTAAGGGGTGCAGACTGAATGGTATTTGTTGGTATGCTGGCACTGGAATAATAAAGGCTTACATCTTATTGATATTGAATTACATTTACGGCTGATGTAGGAATAAGTAAATGTAGGAATAAATAAAACTGAAGCAGAATAAGTCTCCCTGCTCTCTCCCTGTGCTCTCCCTGCTCTCCTTGCAGTCTCCGCACACTCTCCCTCTACAATATTCTTCTATTAATCGTTGCTTGCCACGTCTCTCCCTATGCTCAGCTCACAGGACAATGGCGAACACCGTGTAGGATGAGGGTTTTACAGGGATGTGACATAACAGGGGATGGCTATCTGTGGATTGGCTGCATGGCGTTATGGGTGATCTTGCGTTCCTGGGCTTGTCTCCTCTACACTTAGTTTTGCTTTGTAACACGTGCAGCCACTGTTTTAGGAAAACCTGATTAGTTACCATGAACACTGAGAAAGTTCGGACTGAACTCCACTTCGAATGTTTCACTTTACTCAACACTAGTAGCCAATGATTGAGTAGCATTCACATCCATGTCAAGATAGTAGCAGGAATTGCAGTGGGAACCTGATGCCGTCAGAACTGCAGTGGCTGAGGATCAGAAGTTCTTTTATTTTTCACATATGTGGAGCCCCTGGGACAGTTTTTTTTTTCTTGCGCTTTAATATCTGTTTAAATATTAGCATATAAATGTTCAACGTGCAATAAAACTTTAGTTCTACAGGTCAGTATGTATATGGCAATTCCTTAAGTATGAAGTATAGTTTTTCTTGCTTTTTGATATTGATAAAATAATTCAAAACTTGGGGAAAAAATAATTTTCTTTTTTTTTCTTTGCCTTTATTTTGACCCCTATAACTTTCTTGTAATTATGTGTACGGAGCTGTGTGGAGGCTTATTTTTAGTCTTTACTTTTCATTGATACCATTCTGGGGTGTGTATGACTTTTTGATCACTTTTTATTTATTTTTTTATGGGAAATGAAGTTACCAAAAATGGCGACTCAGCGATTTTGACCCTTTTTTTTCCATTTCGCCATTTGCCGTATGGGGAATATATTTTTATATTTTCATAGTATGGGTTATTTTGTACATGGCAATAGCCATGATTTGTATTTTTTTATTTTTTAAGTTCTTTTATTTTTATTTTAGGGAGGGGAAAGGGGATTATTTGAATCTTTATGTTTTTTAAACTTTTTTATTTAAAAAAAACTTATTTACACTTTTTTTATTGTTCCCCGTAGCTATGGCTCCCACTCTTCTCAGAAGTGGGCGCCATCTTTAATGTCCTGGCCAGCTGGTCAGGTAAGGGTTAAGAGATTTCCTCCACATTGTGGAAACAGTCAACAGCCAACCAACGGATTTGACTTAGGGATAAACCTAAAGGTGTTATTCTGGCAGCTACCTAGTTTTCATCCTTTCACCCCTATATAGGGATCTAAACTTCACTGCAGGGAATTCAAAAAGCTGGTACGTCTTGATGTAGTCTCTATGTGGTTGGCTGCCATTGGGTCAAAACCTGCATTCAGTAACAGGACTGGGTCAGGGTAGGCAGAGTACATGCAAATCCATGAAACATCCCAACTGTCAGGACAAGCAGCAGTTCAGTGTATTCAGGCACAGTTTGTGTCAGGCAGTGGAGAATCAGGTTCAGGATTCAGGCAGAAGTCAGTACATGAATAGACAAATGAAACTAGCAAGCTTTACCTATTGTCCAAGCACCTTCTCACGGGGGAAGGTGCCTTAAGTACCCTGGGTTGCTAACCATTAGCTGGTGAAGATTACGGTGCATTCATGCTGGCCCTTTAAGAGCGAGGGAGCATGCGCAAAACCTGCAAGTAGACTGGAGAGGCCTAACCATCAAGCATCCTACAGCAGGAGACAACACATGGGATTCTGGCAGGAGGAAATAGAAGGGTAAAATGGTCTGGACCACTAGAACAGTGGTAGTAGAACAGTGAGCAATGCGGTTCTAGTGCCTGCCCTGGATAGCAGGGTGGCAGCAGGTAAGGAGTGCCACTATAACGTACACCTTACAAAAGATCTGTGAGTTTTTATAATAATACTCCAACTGCCACAACCAATGCCACAGATAGTGTGCTATAGTCACCAGTACAAGAAGCATCAGAACATGCCAATAGAGGGATCAGAAGTATAAATGCATTGTGGCAGAAGAGTAACAGTATCAACTGGGGAATGAGAGATCTTTTTCTGCTCGAAGAATTAGACAATCTAAAAATATTAGTGAAAATTATAAAAAAATGATATTGGTGAATTGCTAGTAAGGCAATCCCTTAACATATTTATTAAAGGGACCCTAAACCAAAGCTTTACTTCACAAAAACTATATGACAGTAAAATGTGCTAATTACTGTGGCCGAAGGATTAATACAGATTTTTTAATCTTGTCTAACATTATACAAAGATGTAATACAGATGATATTTACATTCATATTTCATGTATATCCCAGTACACGCGCTGCTTGTTTTATGACATACAAGGGCAGCTTTAGCAGCCTGATATTATTTATTTAATTTATCTCTGCAATAGGTGATTGATGCAGAATGTTACTGCCATCCAATGGCAAAGAGGTAACATAGCCTGAGCTACGTGTTTAATATGATTTGATCAAATTGCAGCCTGGGGAATTTAACTCATGTGCTACATTTTATAACTTACATCAATACGTTCTTGTTTCTCGTACAGGGAAAGCAAGAAATATGACCACATTTTCAATTTGTTTGCATGTCCTGCAATTCAATTTAACTGTGAATTACTAATACTACAGAACATAATTATCTAAACGTATAAATCAACCACAGCTACTCACGAGAGAGAGAGAGAACATAATATTTTAGTATTAATGTGTGTGTGTGCCCCTTATTACATTAGTTTAAACTGTTCAATTATATTAATATCCTACTAATATGGAACAGCCTTTTGTTAAAAGCACATTGCCATTCCAAGTTAATTTCACACTTGCTACTTATGGATGCAATAACATTTTTATAAAATTATAATTATTATGAATATATTAACATTTTACTAGTACCCAATGGATATAATCATTGATGGGTAAAATGATCAAGTAGCACTGAAGATAGAAATTTCTAGTGTTGTCTTATTAATTTACATTCATACTTTTACAAAGGTGAAATAGCGGAAGATTATTATTGTTTTATTGTTTTAAGTACTAATATATTATTACTATGTGTGGTATGATTGGATTGTCTTTAGGCCTTCTGCTGACTAGTTATGTCAAATACTGTACTGTGCTGTATTCTGTATAAGTTCACAATTAGGGGCAAGGTTATATTACAAAATATCATGTCTTCTAATGACACGTAGGATTTTAAGAGAAGGGAGGAGGGATTCAGGGGAAAGAAGAGTGTGCATCAAGCTGCACCATTTTTTAAAACACAAGTGTCCTGATTTATCAACTATCCAAATGTCCTAATGATATATAAGGCCAAAAACCAATGTATTCTATAAAAACACCCACAAAACAGCTGGATTTCTGAAACTGACTTAGTAGGCATAAAAAATAATATAATAATATTGGCCTGTTGCAGACTATTGATACATTTGACTTAAAAATAAAATTAGAGAAAAGTAACAATTTACTCAAAAATGAAGACAGAACCTGTTTGATAAATGAGAAGCAAAGTTTATTTAAATTTTTGTTATATTTATTTTAGTTCAAATAAAAAAATAAAAATACTAGGACACAAGCAATATCTATACAGTGTCTCATAAAAGTGAGTACACCTCGCACATTTTTGTAAATATTTTATTATATCTTTTCACTGGACAACACTGAAGTTATGACACTTTGATACACTGTAAAGTAGTCAGTGTACAGCTTGTACAAGGCTACTTTCACATGACCGTTGTGTTTTGCTGATCCGCAAATTGAAGATCCGCAAAAAAAACGGATGACGTCCGTATGGCATCCGTTTTTTTTGCGGATCCACTGTAACAATGCCTATCCTTGTCCGCAAAATGGACAATAATAGGACATGTTCTATTTTTTTTTTTTTTTTTGCGGTGCTACAGAGCGGACGTACGGATGCGGATAGCACACAGTGTGCTGTCAGCATTTTTTGCTGACCCATTAAAATGAATGGGTCCGCATTCTATCAGCAAAATATGCAGATCAGGGGCCGCAGTTAAAGGTCGTGTGAAAGTAGCCTAACAGTGTAAATTTGGTGTTCCCTCAAAATAACTCAACACACAGCCATTAATATCTAAACTGCTGGCAACAAAAGTGAGTACACCCCTAAGTGAAAATGGCCAAATTTTGCCTAATTAGTCATTTCCCTCTCCCTGGTGTCATGCGACTCGTCAGTGTTACAACAGTTAAGATAGCAACACCTATCACTATGTTAAAGTATCTTCTGTGTATTTTGGTTGACTATGGACTCAGTGCTGGAAACTTTCGGAGCTTAAATGAACTAGGCTAAACTGTGTCTGGACCTGAGGGATCATATATATTAAATTACTACTGCAATGGGTTTCTGTGCTGACTGTGGCTGCCTATGGTTACCAAAAGCGCAATAAATTATTTTGTTCAAATATTTTATTTAAAAAATGCACAATGTCTTTAGTATGAATATAATCTTTACTACAAATACAAAAGTAATATTAGGTAATTTCTCCATAAGCTTCTACTTAATGATTGTGCCCTATATGTAGGTTGGAAATGAAGGATCATCTGGCAGCCAAATCTGCATAATAAAACCCTGCTTTCTTGCTTCAAATGAACAATGGCTTACTAACCTCCTATCACGTTTAACTAAACAAGGTCACACTGGCAAAAGCCTTGCAAAGTCTGCTAACACAGCAAAGAGCCCCAGCAAAGTATCATCAAAATGTGACATAATCAATCAGTCTTGGACACTGCCATCTGGTGCATTTTTTCACACATTGTAACCTTCCAGTTCTGCTTGCATTTAAATGTCTTCCTTTTCATTATAATGATATTGCACATGTTTATACTGGGATTTACTTGGTCTGTGACATTCTATAACAGACCTAAGAAGCAAATACTATTAACTTTCTAATAAATTATTTCTATCCTCTATTCTCTCTTCATTGATATTACATAATAATGTTTGAATTTCGCATGAGTGCAAAACCTCAACAATAGATAGAGGGGCCCAGGCATATGCCCCCATATGCTTGAGCCCCTCACATTGAATGTACTTACCTGGCTGCCCACTCCCTGTGCCGCTCCTGGTCCCCGCACCGCCGCTGCTGCTTCTCCTGGTGCGCTGATGAAAACTGTTGGGGAGGGAAACCAATGGCAGGCGGGGACAGGGCCACAATGCTAGGGAGGCTCATACTCGTCCCTGCCTACCATTGGCCGTTCCCACCGACTCTGGATGTTTTCATCAAGCGCACGACGAGAAGCAGCAGTGACCGTGCAGGGACCAGGAGTGGCTCAGGGAGCAGGGAGCCAGGTAAGTAAATTCAGTTTGAGTGGTCCGGGCATATGGGGGACAGTTTTCAGTCTCTGATGACCCCTTTAAAAAGATAAGACAATAAAGATATGAATCAACATGGGGCCAAATTACTTCTAGAGATGATAAATACTAAGATCCAATGGTATACAAGTTTTCAACAATAACTGGATAAATGTATAGACATAGACCTCATGCACATGGCTATTTCACATGTCCATTGTATATGGCATATATGACACCCATAAAGGTACATTGGGAGTATTGTTTTTATTTTTTCAGTAGACCAAAGCTGAAAATAGTACCTGGTCTAAGGAGGTTTCAAGCCACCAAGACAGCACTCACATGTCAACAATACTGACTAGTAATTGGTCTGAGAGAATCGTCACCACACTACACTACCAGCTACATTGGTAGGAACAAGTACAGTAGAGTAAAGTTGAGCCGATACCATGGTATTTTCTATTGCATTACATATTACGGAGGTATTCTATCCTAAAAGCATTGATCTGATACATGGTACCCAATTCCATCATATGGCATTACAAGTTGTACAAAGCAACAGAAGATTAAAACATTTATATGTTCAGTGAAATTGGCTTTTTTGTAAGAACTGAAAAATGTTTCAACCATTGATTGACTCAGTAGTCACTTCCTGAAAGTCGAAATGGGATAAGGAAGTAGAGACCCGTGAGGACAGAATAAGCACAAGAAAAGGAGGATCTGAAAGTTGAGTATTAATATAATATAAGATTTTAACCCATTTTACCCTTTCCAAAAATGTTTGGCCCAATAAACAACCATATTAACTCAATGTACAACTATTGGTAGTGCGACAGTAAGAAAAATCTCCTGATGTGATGGCATGTTTATATGTGGGTATTGCTGTCACATTCTTGAAAATGTTATTTAACACTGTATGTACATTACATTTTCCTCCATGATAGTGCCGCCTGCTGTTTCTCCTGTTGCTGAAATTCATTGGTTCACCCTCCCCTGCATTCACTGGTGGCCCAACATGCTCAGTTGATTTCCTCCTCTCTTCCTCATCTCAGTATCAGCTTATTTATCTCACAGTAAAGCAGGTGAGGCTCCCAGAAACTATTCACTCATTCATCCCTATTCTAAATTCCTAGGCATTGACATCAAGTTAGCCTCCCCTTTGGAGCTGAATCAATTCCCATTTTTCTGGGAAGGCTTTCAACAAGATTTGGAAGTATGTCTGCTGGACAAGAGGCTTTGGCTCACAACGTTCATTCTAGTTCATCCTAACTGTGTTCAGTTTGGTATAGGTCAGGACTCTGTGTGGGGCAGTTTAATTCTTCCACACCGAACTCCACCAGCAATGCCTTTATAAATCTTGTTTTGTGTACTGGGACACAGTCATGCTGAAACCAAAAAGAACCTTCCCCAAACCATTCCTACAAAGTTGGAAGCATACAATTGTCTAAAAAGCCTTATTTAGAGATGAGCAAAATATTCAAAAATTTGATTCATCTGATTCGCCAAATTTTACAAAGTTGGTTTGTCACAAACTACTGCATCACAAAGCGCATTTCTTTGCAAGTAGTGGGTGAAATGAAGGGAAGCCCCAATTGTGTCGCTCCCCATCATTGTACCCCTCACATGCTGAAAGTAATAATACAGTGTAAATAAAAAAAAAATTGCATTATACTTAATGTACCTCATCCATTTGCTCGCGACGGGATGGGCAAAATCTCATAAGTCCCTGCGCGTGGGATTTTGTGAAAGATCTTCAATCAAGATGGCAGCGGCCAGCCCGTCGTGGGCAAATGGATGAGATATGTATTATTTTATTTGTTTTTTACACCATTTCAGGAAAAATCGATTCGCTACCACAAAGCATGCAAAAATTCAGCTTTGCGGTGAATCGAATGTTGTTAACTAAGTATTGATAAGACATATAGCTGTCACTGATAAATCAGTTTACTGCCTGAATGAGACAACGTTAAAAGGCTTTTTATTAAATGTCACTTAAAAATGGCTTTCCACCTGAAATTCAAATCGCTCAGGCTAGGCCAAACATTTCACCCATTGGTGTGTTTTAAACAAAAAAATCTAATACACCACCTACGTATTGGCCCAAAAAAACAAGGAGACCACACACCCAGGTTGTATTTGATAATTGGAAGGTGCTGTATTGCTTTCTCTTAACACCTCCACTATTATAATCCCCGGTGTGTTTTGTTTGTAGTGGACCCAAGGCACAGTGGAACGAGCCCGCTACCATATTCTCACGGCTGATTTACCTCTTCTCACTATCAGGCTGTTCACTAATGCTAATCTAAATGTATTGTCGGTCCACTATCTTCCTATGCTACCATACTGTTTGACTTGCAGGCTCGACGTGTTTCATATCACTCATCAGGAGCCCAAACATATATTAGCAGGCCAACAGACAAACAAACAAACAAATAGAGGCGCTGCACGCAGGGGTGACTGGGAACTTAAAGTGGCCCTGGAAAAAATACTAAAAGTGGCCCCGTTTTGTAGTTGGGTCCAAATTGATGGATGGCAGGGCCAGCAATATCATATTGAGGCACATTATACCACAGTCCATCACAAAATACTGCCAGCAGCACAAAATACATCCCCAAAAACTTCCACTGGCCGGCCATGAGGAGGGCCCAGATGGCCCCCAGGGCACCGGCCCACCAGGAAATTTCCCTGTAAGGTCTATGGCCAATCCACCCCTGGCTGCACGCCACTGATGTCGGGCGTGCAGCTAGGTAACAAGCGGCACTGTGATGGCCGTAACACGGCCGCTTCCCGCAGCTCCTTTTCTAATTATAGCCACTCCACCTCCTGTGCCAGGCCTCCGCAACAGGACCAATCCAGAGTGAAGGGAGAGATGAACACCTCTCACCTCCTGCCGCATCATTATTGCTTATGGTCCGGAGGGGATACAGTTAAATACAATGTAGACAGTTGATTAATCTTCAAGAGACCTGAGATATAGAGGATACCTCTAGAGAATATTTTAATCCTTAATTCCAATTAATATTAATCATGCTTGGTACACCTAACAGTGTTATCCTATTTTGTTACAACCAAGTGGAAATAATGTGTTCTTTAACTACCATAAGATGTAAGGGACATAAACTATATGTCAAGGTACTCAAAGCCATCTGTGGAGCATACATTTTTACCAGGACGCTATCGTCACCCCAAAAATTTACATCACTTGTGCTCCTGCCACTAAGCTCCGGTATCACAATCAAGCATCAGTCGATGCCGTTGGTGGGACTGAGCATTTCCATCACTGGTGCTTAGATTCCAAAGCTTCAGTGTAACGATCATGCACCAGTAGATGGCATTGATAGGGCTGAGTATATGTTTGATCGCAGTCAAGACCGCTGCCAGCCTAATACGGTACGCAGGGCTACTGGTGCGTTGAAGAATAGACCTATTCTGCAGACCCCCAACCAGAGTTAATGCTACGCTGTTATGAACTGACCAGATGTGTAGACTTCCTTAGCCCCCAAAAGGGGCCATCAATAATACACATAATTCCAAATCATGGATGCTACTGATATGGCAAGTTATTATCCCTAAGTGCTTCTGTAAACCTATGCAGTTAATAACCACAATGTATTGACAATGCAGGTGCAGTAAGATTCCATTACTACAAACAAGCAGTAACCTAAAGTGGGGCTAATTCATAATGTGGACATCACTGTCGTTCCCACACTAATGGCTAAACATGCTCCATATACATCCCATACATAGTGGGTATGGATGCAACCCATTATTATTCTATGAAGCATGTATACAAAATCAAGTCATTGAGCCCATTGGGTTTTAAGGTGTTAAGATTGAATGTCCAGTGGGCCTCTTTCCTCAGAAGGAGTACATCCACATCACCCCCTTTGGTGGTGTCCGAGCATGTTCGATGCCTTGGAAATTCACACAGTTTGCTACACCAGGATGACACAGTGCCACATGTTGAGCATTTGGGGTGTCATCTTTATTCTCAATGTCTCAGAGGTGCTCTCCAATGCATCTTCTAAATTCGCAACAGGTTTTTCCCACTTATTGTTTAAAGCATACGCATGTGGCTACATATACAACACCCACTGTCCTACAATTTATAAATGATCTGATTTTATATTTGCGTCCAGTGGTGGAACTAGTGACCGCGTCGCTTTTTTTTATGGTCTTGCACGCAATGCATCCACTACATTTGAAGGTGCCGCTCGTTTTTTTAGTTAGCCATGTTTCAGATACTAGAGTATTGAAAGCGCTGTGAACCAATTTGTCTCTCAGGTTCGCCCCTCTACGGTAAGTAACCAGAAGACGCTCACCCACCAAATGGCCCACATCTCGATCGCATCTCAGTAAACTCCAGTTTTCATTCAAGATTTCCCTGATTTCCCTATGTGCCTCATTATACGTGCCTATGATGCGCATATTCGCATCAGCTGTCACTTTGGGCTTTGGATGCAACAGATCTTTTCTTTTACATGCTGCCGCATGTTGAAAGGCCCTTTTTAAATGAGTCATAGGGTAACCTCTTTGGGTAAATCTGTTCTGAAGTTCATTCGCAGCTCTTTTGAAATCTTCCCATTCAGAATAGTTCCGTCTGGCTCTTAAATATTGGCCCTTTGGAATACCCTGCTTTAGTGGGATTGGATGGTTACTTTCCCACCTAAGCAGGGTATTCGTGGCTGTAGTTTTCTGGAACATCTTTGTGGTGAGTTTACCTGACTGTTTTTTTCTGATTAAGAAATCAAGGAAAGTCAGTTTCCTTTCATTTATTTTGTACGGTGAAAACAACCCCATCTCGTTTTTATTGAGGGTTGCCACAAAGTTTTCAAAGGCGCTCTGAGTATAATTCCACAAGATGAAGACATCATCAATGAACCTCATCCATAGGACAATGGATGAGGTCCACGGCTCTATCTCTTCCCCAAATACAATGGTCTTCTCCCACCAGCCCAGGTAGAGATTTGCAAACGTGGGAGCACAAGGGCTACCCATTGCAACTCTCCCTGAGCTTGTGGTGAACCCTGCAGTCGAACGTAAAGATGCTCCGACTGAGGATGAACTTAAGAAGCTCAATGACAAATTCATTGTGCGAAGCCAGATGTGAGCCCCTTTCACTGAGGAAACATCTTACTACCTCACAGCCCCTTCCATGCAGAATGGAGCTGTACAAGGCTTCCACATCTAAGCTAGCTAATAAGATGTCCTTATCACAGTATACATCACTGAGGCGCTTCAGTACATCTGTGGAGTCTATGACGTACGAAGGGAGACTTGTCACAAAGTCTATTAGAATTTTGTCAACATATATAATAATTCTCTCCGTCAGGCTATCCACTCCAGAAACAATAGGCCGTCCTTTTAGTGGATGCATGCACACTTTTGGCCAGCTATAGAAGGCTGGTGTCACAGGGTGCGTCGGAAAAAGGAACGTGCATTCAGTTTTACTGATAAGTTTCTTTTTCAAACCCTCATTAAGTATCTACGACAACTCCTGCTTAAATACTTCCGTTGGATTCCTCTCCCACCTTCTATAGCATTGTTCATCCTCCAAGATACGTTCACACATCTCGATATATCTGGCATTATCCAGTATTACAATATTCCCCCCTTTGTCAGAGGGTTTTATCACAATACTGTAATCTTTTTGTAGGGTTTCTAGGGCTAGATATCTGTGAGATTTTTGTGGGCTGATTTATTCACCTGTAGTGACCTCAGTTTTTCAGTGGTCAACAGAAGGAATGCATCTAGAGGTGAGTAATCCCCACTAGGGTTTTTTTTTTTCTGGATGGTGGTTTTAAGTCTGTAAACGGCCCCATATACTCTGTCCTATCAATGCCATCTACTGGTGCGGGATCGTTACATCGAAGCTTTGTAATCTAAGCGCCAGTGATGGAAATGCTCAGCCCCACCAATGGCATCGACTGATGCGTGATTGTGATACCGGATCTTAGTGGCAGGAGCACCAGTAATGTAAATTTTTGGGGTGACGATAGCGTGTGGGAACGACAGTGATATCTACATTATGAATTAGCCCCACTTTAGGTTACTAATTGTTTGTAGTAATGAAATCTTACTGCACCTACATTGTCAATACATTGTGGTTATTAACTGCATAGGTTTACAGAAGCGCTTAGGGATAATAACTTGCCATATCAGTAGAATCCATGATTTGGAATTATATGTATTATAGATGGCCCCTTTTGGGGACTAAGGAAGTCTACACATCTGGTCAGGGCATAACAGCGTAGCGTTAACTCTGGTTGGGGGTCTGCAGAATAGGTCTATTCTTCAACGCACCAGTAGCCCTGCGTACCGTATTGGGCTGGCAGCGGTCTTGACTGCGATCAAACATATACTCAGCCCTATCAATGTAATCTACTGGTGCGGGATCGTTACATCGAAGCTTTGTAATCTAAGCGTCAGTGATGGAAATGCTCAGCCCCACCAATGGCATCAACTGATGCGTGATTGTGATATCGGAGCTGAGTGGCAGGAGCACCAGTGATGTAAATTTTTGGGGTGACGATAGCGTCCTGGTAAAAATGTATGCTCTGCAGATAGCTTCGAGTACCCTGACATATAGTTTATGTCCCTTACATCTTATAGTAGTTAAAGAACATGTTTTCCACTCTGTTGTAACAAAATTGGATAACACTGTTAGGTGTACCAAGCGCGATTAATATTAATTGAAATTAAAGATTGAAACATTCTATAGATGTATCCTCTATATCTCAGGTCTCTTGAAGATTAAGCAACTGTCTACATTGTATTTAACTGTATCCCCTCCGGACCATAAGCAATAATGATGTGGCAGGAGGTGAGAGGTGTTCATCTCTCCCCTCACTCTAGATAGGTCCTGTTGCGGAGGCCTGGCACAGGAGGGGGAGTGGCTATAATTAGAAAAGGAGCAGCGGGAAGCGGCCATGTTACGGCCATCACAGTGCCGCGTGCTACCTAGCTGCATGCCCGACATCAGTGGCATGCAGTGCTTCTATTTGTTTGTTTGTTTGTTTGTCTGTTGGCCTGCTAATGTATGTTTGGGCTCCTGATGAGTGATATGAAACAGTCAAACAGAAAGAAAGTCAAACAGTATGGTAGCATAGGAAGATAGTGGACCGACAATCCATTTAGATTAGCATTAGTGAACAGCCTGATAGTGAGAAGAGGTAAATCAGCCGTGAGAAAATGGTAGCGGGCTTGTTCCACTGTGCCTTGGGTCCACTACAAACGAAACACACCGGGGATTATAATAGTGGAGGTGTTAAGAGAAAGCAATACAGCACCTTCCAATTATCAAATACAACCTGGGTGTGTGGTCTCCTTGTTTTTTTGGGCCAATACGTAGGTGGTGTATGAGATTCTTTTGTTTAAAATACACCAATGGGTGAAATGTTTGGCCTAGCCTGAGCGATTTGAATTTGAGGTGGAAAGCCATTTTTTAGTGACATTTAATAAAAAGGCTTTTAACGTTGTCTCAGGCAGCAACCTATGAATCGAATGTTCCCTGAAATTCGGATCAAAGTCCACTTTGTGGACTTCAATTCGCTCAGCAGTAGCCTTCTTATGCTGAAAGATTAAGATTTCTCTTCATTGGAACTAAGAGGCCTAGGACAACCCCTGAAAAACAAACTCATAGCAGTATACATCCTCCACCAAACTTTACAGCTGGCATATTGCAGTGAGGGAGCTAATGTTTACCTGACATTCGCCAAATCCCTTTCTAGATAGTTAAAAAGGGAAATACAGATTTATGTAAATGTTCTTTGTCCAGAGCAACCAATTACAGAGCAGTTTTCATTTTTCATTAGCAGAATGTGAAATGAAAGCTGTCTTATGATTGGCTGGTATCTGTAACAAAGACAGTTTTACATTTTGACAGTTTTCATAAACATCCCCAATATTCTCAACTAGGACTATGCCACATTTGTGACACTGAAGGACATGGCGTGATACTGTTACAGTGAATGAAAGTGGTGGGCCCTCTAAGCTATGATCTGATTAATCTAATCTAAACCAAGATGCAGCATCTAAATGATTATGCATTTTTTACCCTTAACCCCTGCTTGGAGTTATGGACTTTTCTTTTATGGGGTTTTTTGTATTTTTATTTCATTTGTGCACAGTAAAATATATTTGTTTACTAAAAAAAATTGTATTTTTGCTTTTTTTATTAGATTATTTATAGTATTTTTAACATTTTATGGGATTACTATTTTATAACTTTATTTCATAGCAGAATACACCAGAGCAAAGGCAACAGGTCTTTTTTAAATTGTGAAACAATTTTATTAAACTAGGGCTCCATGGCAACAATTCACCCACTCTCTGCTATACAATCTCTGCAGTATTGGAAATGACTTTAATGTTTTCCTATACATAGATACAGTACCATTGCAGATGGGTTTAATACTGGTGCTTTTGTGTTCCCATATTATAGACACACCTGGACCTTCCACAGTTCTTTAGAACCAGGGATTCCAATCCATAAGAAGAACAGACAAAGAAATCAAAAACAAAACTAAACAATAGATCCTTTATTTTGAGCATCAGTTATGCTCATTTTGCACCAGTTTTAGCGAAGAATTTAGGAAGGTCAGGAATTCAGGAAGGTCCTTATTAGAGATGAGCGAACATGCTCGTCCGAGCTTGGTGCTCGTTCGAGCATTAGGGTAATCGTACATGCTCGATACTCGGACGAGCATCTCACGATATTCGAGGAAATGGCATCTTCCTCTTCCTGCATGTTAGGCGCCTTTTTCTCAGCCAATCAACATGCAGGAGAGTCTTTGGTACCCCCTAGCATCACATGGAGCCCCTACAACTCGATAGCAGGGATTGGCTGGCCAGATCAATGACCTGGGAATATAAGAATCTGGTCCTGCGCTGCTCGCCTCAGACACCGGATGAGATTAGGGACAGAGCTGCTGTCTGTCAGGGAGAGTGTTAGGGCCTCAATTTAGATTTTGGTTAGGCAGGAATCATCCTCAAAGAACCCAACAGCCCTTTTAAGGGCTACAAGCACCTATTTTTTTGGTCTCCTTATGGCTGCTGGCTGGGACTTGTAGTGCAGCTACCACCATCTTGGCTGCACACTGTGCACAACGACTAGTGGCAGAAAGGGGACAGCACGTGGTCCACACAGACCCCAAAGAAATTGCCCAAAGTCCTCTCAGTACTCATTTTTGCTACTGCTGTACCTTGGCTTGCTGGGATCTGTAGTGCAGTCTAGAGAATACGTTTTTTCTCTCAGTTATATAAACTACAGTCCAGTGAAAAATTCTGTAGTGTGCTGTACAGTAGCTGCAGTCTAAAGAGTACGTTTTTTTCTCTCAGTTATATATACTACAGTGCAGTGAACAATTCTGTAGTGTTCTGTACAGTAGCCTCAGTCTAAAGAGTATGTTTTTTCTCTCTGTTATATATACTACAGTGCAGTGAACAATTCTGTAGTGTGTGGAACAGTGGCCGCAGTCTAAAGAGTAAGTTTTTTCTCTCAGTTATATATACTACAGTGCAGTGAAAAATTTGTTGTGTGCGGTACAGTAAGCCACAGTC